>JAUCRC010000010.1:2652500-2840000 GCA_032399595.1 Tetragonula carbonaria
CGGCAAGAATAAGAATATCGACGAGTTCTCAAACACCGACGAGCTCTCGCCGAGTAACCCCCCCGAATAACTTTCGCAGAGACTTTCGGCAGTGTATGTTTGCTTCGTACCTGCTCGTACTTTCTTCCTGCGGATGATAAATTGGCGAACGGATCGCCCGGCGATTTCAGGCACGTGGGCAAACTGCGAACGAAGCACGACAAGCATCACGCGGCCGTGGAAACACGTGTGTCGCAGACGTTCGACGATATTTATTTGCCGAATGGTCCGGATATATTTTTACAATGGTCACGCGTCAGAATGTGCAAGACACGCAGCGCGTGACCTCTAAATGTTGACGTATCGTTGACGAACCGTAAAAATCGTTCGAACATCGACACCTCGTGTTGCGCAATTCTACGGTTGTTCCCCGGTATTATGCGACCTCATAGGTAATTTACGATTTACGGCCAAAGTTTCTCGACCTTGTTCGGCAATGTTTGGTTCAGTTGTGACGTAGAAATGGGAGAGAAGTGTGATTTTACAAGTAGACGCTCGTGTTGAGATGACTATGTACAGTGGTCCATGGTAACATTCGAGCGTTTAGCATAGAAGGACCTTTTGTTACTGTGTTATGCAGAACGTTTTGAAGTTTTAACGCCATAACGAGGCGGTATTATATACTACTGTTACATGTTACGGTTCTATATTATTATATTAATTATATAATTATACTAACTGTATTGCGTTACTGTGCATCAACGTACGATATTGTTCTTTAAACAGGTACTTATACTAAGGTGTAATATATCTAATTATATAATATGTATAAATTATAGTTAATATAATTTAAACATGTATATTGAAGTACATTAATTGCAGAAGTGTAAATTGTATACTATTGTATATTTAAATATGTATATTGAAATATATTAATATTTATAATACGAATATATTAATTATATTAATTGCAGAACAATGGTGTAAATTGTATATTATGTTATATGTACTATTATATATTTAAGTGTATGTATATTGAAGTACATTAATTGCAGAAGTGTAAACTGTAGGCTATTGTAAATATACTATTGTATACTTAAATGTGTATATTGAAATATATTAATATTTATAATACGAATATATCAATTATATTAATTGCAGACCAATGGTGTAAATTGTATATTATTGTATATGTACTATTATATATTTAAATGTATGTATATTGAAGTACATTAATTGCAGAAGTGTAAACTGTAGGCTATTGTATATTTAAATATGTATATTGAAATATATTAATATTTATAATACGAATATATCAATTATATTAATTGCAGATCAATGATGTAAATTGTATATTATGTTATATGTACTATTATATATTTAAGTGTATGTATATTGAAGTACATTAATTGCAGCAGTGTAAATTGTATATTATTGTATATTTAAATATGTATATTGAAATATATTAATATTTATAATACGAATATATTAATTATATTAATTGCAGAACAATGGTGTAAATTGTATATTATGTTATATGTACTATTATATATTTAAGTGTATGTATATTGAAGTACATTAATTGCAGCAGTGTAAATTATTGTATATTATTGTATATTTAAATATGTATATTGAAATATATTAATATTTATAATACGAATATATTAATTATATTAATTGCAGAACAATGGTGTAAATTGTATATTATTGTATATGTACTATTATATATTTAAATGTATGTATATTGAAGTACATTAATTGCAGAAGTGTAAACTGTAGGCTATTGTATATTTAAATGTGTATATTGAAATATATTAATATTTATAATACGAATATATCAATTATATTAATTGCAGATCAATGGTGTAAATTGTATATTATTGTATATGTACTATTATATATTTAAGTGTATGTATACACTGTATATTGCAGCAGTGTAAATTGTATACTATTGTATATTTAAATATGTATATTGAAATATATTAATATTTATAATACGAATATATCAATTATATTAATTGTAGATCAATGGTGGAAATTGTATATTATTGTACATGCACTATTATATATTTAAATGTATATATATTGAAGTACATTAATTGCAGAAGTGTAAAAAGTATACTATTGTATATTTAAATGTGTATACTGAAATATATTAATATTTATAATACGAATATATCAATTACATTAATTGCAAATCAATGGTGTATATTATTGTATGTGTACTATTATATGTTTAAATGTATGATTATTGAATAATAGTATGATTATTGAATATAATTAATATATTTGTATTACATATTATTAACATATACACAATATTAATATATTGAAATATATTATTAATATACAAATATATTAATTATATTAACTGTAGGTCAACAGTGTAAATTGTATATATACACTATTACATATAATCGTGCATTATAATAATTGCAATTCGTACGAATACTATCACAGATACAATCAAATACATTTATACGATTCGAAAGTAATTTGAAAATCACATTTTCGAGCAAGAATATTTACTCGAAATTACAAAGATGTTACACATTTGTGTATAATCATGTTGAACATGTGTCAAAGACGATATTATTTAAATACAGTGGCTCATTAATGCAATGAATCGTGACTTGAGTCGAAAATTGCACGAACATCTGCAATCGATATCTAACATACGCGAAACAAATTTTGATCGAACTTCCAATTTTCGTCAGAATGTAAATAAAAATCCTACCGTCAAATCAACAAATTATAATTGATCTAAAATAAATTGTACTTCAACACTGTTCAAGTCTCGGACGTTTTACAATTCTGCAATAAATAAATATGACTTTCAAAAGATCACGTTAGCTTGGTTTTATTTGCTATGTCTTCCTCATTAACAGGAACATGGGCGTGTTCGTGGGCGTGACGTTCCTCAAATATTTTGACTATTCCGCTTCTGGAGAGTACTAAACGTAAGAAATTTACGATACTACCCGTCCGTAGGCTGCTTTTCCTAATTGCACCTTCGAAGAAAACCAATGCTCCTCGATTTTCTGTCAAACGGTCGAAATTTTCCTAATCTGCAAGGCCTTATGCTATTTTCTTTGATTCTAGTGAAAAATCTCCGCCTTTGACTTTAGCGAAAAGATCTTCTTACGTCCTCTCTTTTTATTCTTACACTCGACAAGATCGATCGAGTGAAATCTTTGTTCGCTGTGTATCGTTGGTTCGATGCTGGTTTATAATGATTTTTAAATTATAATTTTTTTCAATTATTAATCAAAATATATTAATCTTTTAACCATTTGTAATATACAATTTATTTGTGAACTCTTACTTGTCCCTCGATTTTCCAACTTAATTTTTTCCTTAATTAATCGACACAAAATGGTAAAAGATACTGACGATAAATAAATGACAATTGAATTTCTACTGCGTGTAGAAAAAAGATTTCGATTCCCCGCGTGTAAATTAATTTCGTATCGCGAGATTGAAACGAAATTAAAAACGAATATTACTTGCAATTCTGACAGCATATTTCGTTACGAAAAATATCAAGAATATATTGCTCAAATGTTGATACTGTATAAAATAAATATAAACTATATAAAACAAAGTATATAGTATACCAATATAAACATACACGAAACACACAGTAACGAAGTGGAAAGAAAATTAAAGTATGTTAATGTTAACTGTATAATCACTTTTTCCTTCCACGAGATCTAAATTCACTAAAATCGCTCCAATCATCGCCATCCAAAGAATAAAAACCTATCTCTCCGCGCAAGCGGCACTCGAACTCTCCATGCAAGTTCGTTTTATTATCGGTAATATCAAAAAACTTCCATTTCATTTCCTGCAAAATTGAAAAATCTGGTCGAAGGAACCAGATGCTCTTCAAAGTCCCTCCCCTCCCCCGAATGGGAATCCAACCACTGTTTCTGGATCACCGACGAGTCTCTCAGCGGTTCACATACTTTTGAAATAAACTTTGGAAACAATCAGGTCGATCTGACTGTTCTTGAAATAAACTTTGGAAACAATTAGGTCGATTTGAAGAACGCGGTCGAATGGTACCACTAGTCGCAGTAACGAAAGTGTAACCGATCCACGTGCAACAAGTGGGGGGGGGGTTCGAATCGAGGGGGCCCCCCGTGAACGATCCTCGTTTCGTCGTTACGTCAAGGAAACGAAAAAAAAAAAAAAGAAAGGACCTTCTTTTGTGCTGCAAGCTTCGACGTCTAATTAATCGAAAGTCGTACAACGATCATATTGCGACGCAAATGGCCACGATCCGTGGCGCGTGTGATGGTTGTCGAGAAGTGATGAAACTATTATATACACATTCTCATCTTCGTGTGAAATAATAATAAAATAAATTGTTACAGTCATCGTTATGTATCAACGTCCGTATTGATTTATAATCAATAAAAAGAATTACTTTTCAGAAGATTATTCAGCTTAATTTGATTTTTTCTCGATGCCATTCAGCCATCGTAATTTAACGAATTAAATAAATTTCGTTCGCGTGGCATTCGTTTTTTATAAAGATATTGCAGAAAGAAAAAACTAATGTTGATGAGAAACTAATGTGTGAAACTAATAAGAGGGGAGGGTTAAATGACCACCCCTTGGCTTGGGAAGAAATTGCTAGCACGAGGGCAAATTCTCACGGCTTCTCGAGATTAGGCTTAACTTCGGGCAGAAAGAAGAAAAAGAAAAAGGAAAAGAAAAAGAAAAAGACGAGTTGACCCGAGATGCTCTTTCGGGATGCACCTGGGATTTTCGTCAAGGACCGTGTCGACAGATCCGTTTACAATGCAGTATTTCGCAAACTAGCGGTAACCTGGTTCGTTTTTCTCCCCCGAAATGCCCGGAAAGTTCCGTTTTTTTCATCCGTTCGAAAAACGGACGTAACTGTTACGAATTTGTAGGGTAACTGTAAAGAGGATTTCCCGTTGAAGGGTTACTGACATTTTTTTCTCTTTTTTTTTTTTTTTTTTTTGGTTTTTCCGTGTCAGCAAAAATTCATACCTGACGTTTTATTGCTCCTGGCTGCGGAGCTTCAATGCGACAGTCACGAAAGTTACGAAAAATTTTCGTTTCTCTGTGATTCGCCGCTGTGAAACTCACGCAGTTTGACCTTTTATTTTGTCATGTTTTTCTCTTTTTTTTTTTGTCACTAAAACAATTGTCGTAGAAAATATTCTTCGATTTTACGTACGTTTAATTTTGAAATTCGCGCTACAACTGAAAATTTTCGCACGATTTTTGAAAATTTCACGAATTCAACAAGCTCATTACGCAATGGTTACAAGTTTTTATTAAGCGAAGAATACTTTTTAAAATTGAATTCGATCGAAGTTATTTGGTACGAAATACAAATTTTACCGTCCGGGGCTGAAACTGTTATGCTCGTCGTGTTTTCAATTCGTCGGAGTGTTTTTAAAATATTTTAAAGAATTTTGAAGAATGCTCTCTCCACAGGTTTTGTTGTATTTATATATTCTAAAAATTATCTAATTATATATATATATATATATATTATCTAATTATATATATAATTATATATTCTAAAAATTATCGTTTTAACAATTTCACAAGTGACTTTTAACAATGATTCAGATATGTTAAATCAAGTTGTGTAAATAATATAGAAGATATTGAAAAATATTTACATATACAATAATTGAATACCTACCTATTTCATTGTACGCAAAGCAATATTGATTTTTTGTATTAGTAAATAAATTTAATAACGACGTGAATAAGTTCGAACGAATGCATCTGATTTTTAATTACCAATTTAACTTGATTATTTATTTATTCTTATTATAGTACGTCGTACGAATGCAATGCTTATCTAACCAATAAACGCAAACAGCAGAGTTTTGAACGGTTCGCAAGAAATGGCCATGACGAGTTATGCATGCGATGAACATTCTTCTTCACGTTCACGTACCACCGATTTTTCAAAAACTTCACAATGCGTTATTTTCACTGATTGCAAGGTTCTCGTGGGATAATCGTCTGATAAAATTGAAATTTCCACGATGAAATTGTGGCTCTTATTCCTTATACGGTTACCATTTTGTAACGTTCATGTAATTTCGCTTGATTCACGTTCACTGAGAATTATTTGCAAATTAAGATGATCAATCTGACAACCTTCAAATGAACTATTAATTAGGTCTTGTCTTATTTAATCTAGTTTGGTAATGATTATTGTAAAATTTCGAACGTAAACCATTCAATTTCAACAAATGGTCGAAACGAAATTGATTTCGATTTTCTTCAAGCAAAACTAATCGACATGAACATCCCGTGCCGATGATTATAATTTTCATACATTGTTTTATGTGTCTAAATGCCATTAATGCCATTAATCACTTGCCAATAATTTTATGCCACATGCCGATGTCATTTAAAAATGGAACAAAATGAATATTTAGAAATGGAATCTAAAAGTAAATTCGTGTTCGTTTTCATATCTTTAAATTGTGTCGATCTTTTTTTTATCTCGTACTGATTTTATATTTTATATTTCTAATAAATGTAGGTGTTCGTGTTTCGTGCAGTGGATATTACAAAAATACGGAAAATTCTCGTTGAAATGCTTCATTTTTCTCGAAATATTACGTTGTATATTGTGTATTGTAGATATGTCATTATACAGTACGCAATATCGCGTTATTTTTTCACGGAAATGGTAAACAAGAGGAAAAAATGGCAGAGGACGAAATTGTACGATTTATTACGATCAACGCAGCAGTATATAACAATTTTTCACGAAATTAAAGTGACGTTTTTAACTTTTTATATAGAATGCCATTTTTTTTTTTTTTTTTTTTGTTTGTCACGTGAAAACCGACCGTCAAAACGAATTCAGTCATATAGTAAATGATATCATCTAGAGTTGTGAAAAGTCAAGAATGAGAGAAATAATAATAATAGAATATTTACATCGAGACCACAAGCTGAAGCATATGTACGCAAATAATGTCAATAGTGATTTCGACTTCACTGTCTGATTCGTGCCTCCGTTATTCAGTATTTCTAAACTTATATCAATAACTTCTGTTTGCAATTTCGCAAATATTCTAAAGAACAAGCCAATTACAGAAATAGGGGATAAAATATACTCCGGAAAGAAAATTAATATTTATTCGGATAATTTTTTTCTTAAAAAGTAAAAAAAAAGTAGCTCCTTTCTTTCCTTAAAGATAAAATCCTCAAACTAGATTCTTACTCAGTTCCATTGAGGTACAGCCTATTGCATGGCCCCAACTCAAAAACCATGCTGAACAACTCGATAAATTGAAATGTAAGGGAAAACGATCCAATTATTTCCGAGAATTGCAAACAAAAAAATCAGGAGAATAACTCTTTTGTTCATCGAGACGTCTGAATAATGAAATCGAGATCTTCGTTAGTAAAATGAAGTCGATCAGTTTGTTCTCTGACAATGATATTAATGCGTTTATAATTAGTCGGCGGCTTTGAGAAATCAATGTACAATATATTGCATTAGTGAACGTTTCACTTCTATTGTTTAAACGTCCCTAAAAACATTAAAATAAATAATTATCTTTTGCTTTTAAGAAATTCTCTTCACTTTAAGAAGTGAACTTGTTCCTGCGGAATTTTCATGGAAATGAACATTTTCTGACGAACTATATATTTTAGAATCTGTATAATAAAAACGTGGAAGCAATTAAAATTTACTTACTAAAAAATTAGATTCCATAAGAAATGAATCAAGGCCAACTAAACTATTCGATGCACAAAAGTGTTCGCGTTATTTTTGTCCGGCATTTTTTTCTTTTTCTCTCGAAAATGGTAAATAAAAGAAAGAGAACGGCAAAGTTATAAGTATTAAAGTTTACCTTTAATTTCTCGTACGAAATGCTATTTTTCTTTGTTTGTCATATGAAAGCGGCTGTTCAAGACGAATTCAAACATAAGACAAACAACGTGTTTTGCACAGTTCAGCGAAAAGTCATAGAATTTTTTCCTTTTCTGGTAAACCCTTTTGGTATCATGCGTTCCCTTTTCACGGATACTCTTTCAATTTAACATTCCATTCTGAATACTCAAACAGTGTGATACAATAACACGTTGATCAATCAACGACGACGGTCAAGACGTAAATATTACAGTACTTTACAAATATCATATTCTGATAATATTCTAGACTTCGTGACATTGAACTATGAATTATCCACGTGTAAATATGTGTAAATAGTACAAACATTGAAACGAACAATGAAAATGTTTCATTGAACGATGAAATATTCAGAATATAAATCTAAACTTGTAGAATTGAAACAACTTGTACAAATATATTTATTGCCAGTTGTATATAATTCATTGTCTTCTTACACATTTCTTAATGTGTTCTCTACTGAGTTTTGTAATTGTCGTTTTCATACTTTTCCTTTCCATACTGCTTTCAATTTGCTTCGTTACTTTTCGCTTAGGTGTAGCCTACAAGTTTTCTCTGTAACAATTACTGAATAATGTCTTTCATTGAATACTATTTCGATGTTCGTTACGTTGATCGAGGACGTTTCTTCAACATCGATGAAATATACAAATATACAATTGCTTTTATGTCGCACAGGTTTCCATGAAACACCGACACTTGTCGCTAGCTTTCGCATTTTTCCGCAAAAATTTCTCGGTCATTGGGGGAAAAAATCTGACTGAAAAAAAAAAGTCCATCTTTCGACGATATATTAACACTTTACCGACCGATAGCGATAAATAGTAGCCGATTAATAGGCTACCGGTCGGTAAAGTGTCAAAGATTTCCCCCGAAATGCCACGACCCACGAAATTTTCATCGCGCACGTAGCAATTATATCGAGGCGGAACTTTTATTATACGCGTAATATTTGAAAATATATTTTTTCCCCGGAGAGGAAAGAAATCAGCGATCAGCGAGTGTTACGGGAGGAGGAAGAAGGAGTCCTCCGATCCTCCAGTCATAATCGTTTTAATTTCTGCCCAACTGCGCGAACGAAGGAGGATACACGAAAATGGTAAATGGTGGAAAGGTGGTGGAAGAAGAGCAGCGACGGACAGGAGGAGGCGAACGATTCGTCGAAGGGTGGGGGTAATCCACGGTCCCCCCGGCTCGGTGCGCATGGTGGTAGGCCCCGTGGAAGTAGGGGCCCCTGTCGGTCGGCACGACGGTAAGACCCCTCGCAGTAAGGGCCCACAGGCCATGCAGTTCGTTTCTTCATCGCCTACTTTTAGGAATTAGTCGCATCTGGTCCGGCGCCAGGCGAGCGAGGCCTCACTCCTGTTTGTGCTACATCGCCAAAGGCCTCTCTTCTCCTTTCTCTCTCTCTCTCTCTCTCTCTTCCTCTCTCTTTCTCTTTCTTTCTCTTTCTTTATTCTCTTTCCTCTCTCCTCTTCCTCTCTTACTTTCTCTCTCTTTCTCTCTATCTCTTGCCCCCCCCCTGACGTTATCAAAAGCGGAGCAGCGTCAGATAGTCGGGAATTGACGAGACACGAGACACGAGAGAAGAGAGAGTCGGACGTTGCGAGAGTCGAATGTCCTCGTCCGCGGATCGCGACCTTTCCTTCCACGGGGACAGTGGCCGGCACCGGAGTCGAAGTTTGCCCGGAACCATCGCGCGCCAAGGAGTCTGACACATCGAGTTCGTCGCATCGAGTGATCGCCGGGATTTTCAGATCGAATCGACGTCGAGGATACGATCGAGAGAAGAAGCGGAGAACCGAGGAACGTGGCGCAGATTGTTTGTTTGTGTGCGTGTGTGTGTGTGTGTGCGTGAGAGAGAGAGAGAGAGAGAGAGTTTTCGGGGACAGAGTGAACGGCCGATGAGGAACACCGGCCGGCCGATGAACGATCGACAGTGCTCGCGGTGGCAACGGAGGCGATTCTGGACAAGGTCGAGGATCCTGTCCCGCGGGATATCATCCTCTTCCTGATCTATGCTGGAACGCGTGTCGCCGATCGTCATTGCACGATCATCATTATTGCCGAGCGAACGTGTCAAACTGAAGAGAAGAGAACTGTGCCGGAGATACCTCCGCCGAGAGAGGATCCACGCGAAAGAGAAGAAGAGGAAGAGCGTAGTGAAAGTTCCCGTTCGTGGCACCTCGATTAGCTTCCGGTTTTCTCGCTGGAATTCGACGAGCCAATCTCGCCGTTTGATAAACACGACGCGCGTCGCGTACGATCGATCAGTGCGCGGGCCAACGGACAAGATCAGATCGATCGATCTCGATTTCTCTTGTGCCTCCGTTTGTTGTTTCGTTGGAAGACGATTGCGTTTGTTTGTTTTTCTTTTTTTTCCTCTCTCTCTCTGGTTGCCTATCTCGTCCTCTTGGCCACCCCGGTGCCGCGCCAAGTGACAGGTGAACGTCTTGTAATTTTTTTGAGTGATTGATTGATCTTGATCGCACCTTGATCTCTCGTCGAAACGGATCCTACGGCTGGATAAATATTTATGGGAATTCTGCGGATGGATTTGTGAGAGACGGTGTCTTGGGGACATCAACAATTCCACTCTGGATACCACGCTGCTCATATGTAAGTAAAACAAATACGCAAGTAAAAACCGAAAACGCTGCTTTTACTTTCTTCCTCTTCTTTTTTTCTCTCTCTCTCTTGTTCACGCTGTCTGCTCTTGCTTTTGCGCACGCGGGTGTAAAAAATCGCGTGGTAGATCGCGAGAGAAGGACGATCGTAGACGCTGTTGATTCTTGATTAATTTCGGAGAAACGTTGACTTGGATATTTATTGAAATTTATTGGCCATTTAAGAACATTGGATCCTCGGGAATCCTAAATTTCGATGTGACTTCGCATCGTGAATATAGAGATTCCAGATTGTTTCCGAGTTATTGGAATCTCGGGATTTCAAGTTATTCAAGAACATTAAATTTCGGGCCGAGTGCTATTCTTTGGGTAATTATTTAATCATTTCTCGAATCTGTTACGTAATTAATTAGAAAGAAAAAGAGATGCACGCCGAGAAAGAACGTTTCTTAGAAATATCGGACTTAAATTCGGCCTTGTAAATGTTAAAAATGGACACAAGCATGGACCATGAAAATTATTTGAACGTGACGTAATGACCAAATATTTCCGGAAACATCGATATTCAATTTAGATCGTAAATATCGCCATTCGGGAAATGTTGAGAAAAATTACTACACTCCTCGTTGAAAATCTCGTGTATACGATCACTTCCTGAAATATATATATATATATATATATATATATATATATATATATATATATATCATCATTTCTCGAAATTAATTGCACGATTGCGCAATTAACGAAATGTACAGCGGAACGAAACTGCAACACAGCTCTTATTTCTCGAGAAGAACACTTACATTTCGAGAAAGGAAAAAAAATTCCGAAAATTTATTTTCGACGAAGAAGCGCGCCGCATTTTTCACGAATCGATTCCCTGCACAGAATTTTCTTGTACCACATACGTCACTCGAGTTACCACGCTTTCTAACGATAGAGCCCGTGTCTCGTATTCACGATCGAAGTTGCGAATTCCGACCGACTTTTTTTTCCTTTTCTCTCTCTCTCCCTCGTTCTCTCCCGCGAAGAAATCGAACGAGCGTCTCGTTTAACGACCCCGCTTCGCGTTCGACAAATCGTCGTCGTCGTCGTCGTCGGTAAGGAAACGAAAATGGTCGCCAGCTGGTTATCCTTGGACTTTCGCAATCGCGGTGGACGATATCGGCGAAGTAAGGTCAGGTCTACCTGGTTGTCTGAATGGACTAGAATTCTTCCGGAACAGCGAGGGAATTCTTTTAGAGAGCGCTACCGATGGCGACCCAGTAAGAAGTCGAAGACACTAGAAAATTGAGAAATCGGGGGATCGCCGCGTCGTGGAAAATTCAGATATCATGCGATATGCCGATATACGATATATCTTTTGCTAATCATCGGGCTGAGGATTTTCATGTAATTCTACGTACGAAATTCTAAGGTGCAGAAGGAGTATAACGCTTTCTACGATACATTACCCCGAACGTAAAGTGATTTTTTTTTTTTTTTTTTGAAGGAAAATTTTTTTCTCAATTATATTCCTGAATAAAATTGTGCAAGTAAAGTAAATTTTCGTAAAAATACCGATTACGTTACGACTTCATCCTGGTTCAATTCGGACATTTTTCATTCGAAGATTGAAATCATGCATCATCAGAGATTGAGCAATCGATGATTCTTTTGTTGTCAAAGATACTCGAAGATTGAATATTTGTATAATTCGAAACTGAGCCATGCTTTAGTATAATGTCCAGTTATGTTTGCGGAATGAATGAGATATTGGAATTTCAATATGATCAGAAGTCGAGGAACTAGATGATTTTCTATCAATCGAAGAATATTTGTATTAGAGATTAAAAATTTAATGATTCTTCGCTAACCATGTCAATAATTATTTAATCTAGTTTTAATTATTGTAAATAAAAGTTTTTTATTTATTTTGATACGATCTATTCTCGTTCGAAAATATTTGAAGATTCGAAATTTTATATGTGATTGGAAATCGCGAAGTTGATGATCCTTTTTTTTTATCCACGTTACAACATATTTTAGCTTCGTTCGAAAAAAAAAAGAATTGAAATTTTACATAACTGAAAATTATAAAATTCAGTGGTTGACGATCGCAATTATATTATGATTTAATTTGGCCTCATTTGAAAATGTTCGACCATTACACTTTAATCAAATTTTACGACACTAGAGAATTGAGATTTTACATGATAAGAAATCTAAAGATTAATGTTTTCTCACATTGATTTAATCTAGTTTAATTAATGATCGAGTAATATAATCTAGTAATCTATGAAATCTAATAATAATAGTAACATAACCTAGTAACTAGTCTGGTCAGGTTTCGAAAACATTTGAAAATTTTATGTAACTAGTAATTAAAAAATTCAACAATTCTTTGCTAACTCTACGAACACTTTTCAATTTTATTTAATCCCCTGTTGAAATAGTCGCAAGAGTTGCAATCTCGTGTGTCGATAAAAATTGATGTTTCTTCTATGACAATAATCTACTTTCAAAAGTTGATACTTTCAACGATAGGAAATTTAACACGAAAAAAATATTCGTTTCTGCGATAGAAACGAATACTGAAATATTGAAAGTTTTCGTGTATTTATTGTCAGAATCAGTTGCATTCATTGCGAATTTCTAACTAAATTTCATTTTCCTCAAAGAGAAAAACATCGAAAAAATTTACGACCTAGATAGAATGATTAAACTGTTGCATAACTTTTAAATTTCCCTAAAGATAATTGAGAAAAAAAAAACAGCCTAGAAATCTACTCTCTGTTAATTAAATTACCACCTGAATCGTTGAACTATATAGCTGTGAATTTTTCGAATCCTCCTGAAAATAATTGAAAAACCGGAACGCAATTGGTAAATAAGTTTTTCACACTCTATTATAAACACGCTTTACATATTTTTCCATTGATGTGCAATTCAATGTTATGATAATTTATCGTGCCACGTGATTGAACACAAATTCGTAAATTAACAATTTACCGACCGTGTATTAGCGGTGAATAGTTAGCCGATTAATAGGCTACCGGTCGGTAAAGTGTTAAAATATGTTAGCCGATTAATAGGCTACTGGTCGGTAAAGTGTTAAAATATGTTAGCCGATTAATAGGCTACCGGTCGGTAAAGTGTTAAAACAACGAAATGTCAAAAAAAAAAAAAAACGAATCTTAGCAATCGTTAATTAATGACAAGCGAATAATCAGGCATATCGTTATCCTTCGATCGGTTCAGAGAGGCCGCTCGCAACGTGTCAGTGGGACCTGGCACTAAAACCTAACAGTTAGTAACGGGTACTGGTAACCGTGTCATAAAGGAGGATCCTCCTCAGCATGAAAGCATTTCGATATTTCGGACCAGGTTATATTAACGGCCGAGCTGCAGCCTCGTGAAAAAAATTTCGCAACCGAACTGCAAACGGTGCATCCGTTTGCTCGGAAGATCCACCTCTCTAAAGATCGTTCCCCTAAACGTTTCATTTTCTTTTTCCGTCTTCGTCTTGCCACCGTCGCGAGAAACGATTCTTCATTCGCGAAATTATCGCGACAGAATTGTTGAGATTCGAATTTAATTATTGAAATTCATACGACGTTGAATTTTAATAGATGTAAAATTCGATTAAAATTCATCGTTGAGTTATACATATGTACCTTGTTTTTTTTCTTTTTAAGATGAAGGTTGTACGTTTATTTTCACGGAGCGAAGTTACAATTAATTGAAACTGCACGTTGCATAGCGGATCGATCTATATTTCGGTGTCTCTCGATTCAATCAATACATCTCGACATTGTTTTCGTCCAGCTGAAATTCGACGAACAGAGAAAAGTGTTTGAAATCACCACGAGGAGAGGAGAATGTGAAACACCGGCAAGCGCGATTATGGTTTTTCGCTGCATGAATGGGACCATATATTTAGTTAGGAAATTCTCGGTGCACGCGAAGGGTGTCAAAGTTGTTAGCCGTTGAATAATAACGAGCGTAAACCGTTTCTGGAAGAAATTTATTTTACCGGCATTTATCGCGATCTCGGCGCGCGATCGGTGTCGCAATCGTTGCTAGAAGTTTCGAGCGTTCGCGCGCTCGTACCATTCGAGAACGATAGATCATACCGGTGTCCACGTTATTCGATCGAATAAATCCTCGCTTTTGCTACCGCTGGCTGGTGTGTATAAATTTCAATGGCGGCAATTGCGACAAAAAGTGACTTCGAAGGGATGGCTCTTTTGATTTAACGCGAGTTCTATCGATCGCTCCGCGCGTGTATTTCAAGTCAATCTCTCAGAGTTCTTCTCTCTTGCGTTCGTTTCGAACAACGACCTTGTCCTTGGCCAAGATTACGAATTTATTACGAATTTGTTTGGAGAAACGTCTGATTATCGTTCTGGTGTAATAATTTGGATTGCAGAGTTTCGCGCGTTTATTGGAAATTTTAACATTGGAATTGTAGAGTTGAGAAAATTCAAGTGTTGCACTTGATTCAAATTTCTGGAAATATTACAAATGTCGTAAATTTTCTGCCAAAAATTACGAATTACGCTGGCTTTCAGTTCACTCTAGTTCATAGTTCGTAAGCATTGAAGAAATATTAACGGTATAGTGTCTTTCATAATTCAATAATTATGTTAATGTGATACTTGTTTTACATACTTAATTCAGTTTGTCTTTTTTTCAAATCAATATCGAAACAAAAGTTTCTTTCTCAATAAACATTTAAATGAAGATAAAAATAAATGTAAAAAATCACTTAGTGTGATTATTTTTTTCCAAGTAACATTCTATATATATTTTATATATATATGTTCCATAATTAAGATTTTCAATACGCAATATGTCCTGTAGTTAATATTCCATGTACAAATGGCCATGTACATGTTACTTTAAAAAATACAAATTATTTATTTACATTGCTGTTATCGTCGTATATATTGTCTACTTACGTGAAATACAAAATTCGCGTAGAAAAAAAAAAAAGAAGAAAATCCCGCAATCTACGTGTAACTGTACGAACGAAAGCCAGGATTTCGTGACGATCCTATACGCCTTGCCGGTGGTTCTTTGACATTTAGAAGCCGACACGGCCATTAGGTATTCGGGTATACCAACGACGAAGAGAACGTCGGATAGCAGCGAAGACTATAAGCGACGACGGAGACGGAGGCTGCCTCGGTTCGCGCTCGGTGAAATTTCTCCAGAGTGACTTCCTTTAGCTACGACGTGCACGAGTGGAGGCGAGGGGGGATCGCGACGTGTTGCTGCTGCGAGGTTGTAGACATCTCGCGAGGCGGTTCGTTGCTCCATGCCAGCAATTCACCATTGGCACTCTCGAGCACCAGTGTCAGTGTCAGCGCGCCGATTTCTTGCCGGTCGATGCTCGTTTGCCGCCAGATCGAGATCGCGATGGAAATTCTGTTGCAACCGACCGAAAATTTCGGCCAATTTCGACACACAGGAAAGTGGAAGGAAATTGGAGAAAATTCGAACGTCAAACTTCTTGGCCATGGTTTCGACAATCATGGGAAATTCAATTGAGCCAAAGGAGACGACTTGGCAAGATTCATCGAGCATTGTAGTAGATGTTGCTTGAGAAGTTGGTCAAGTCTGACGAGTATCGCAGATATTACGCTTGGAAAGTTCGCTGTACGTGTGAAATTGGCCAAATGTACGTGTCTGAGAAACTCACATAGTCAGACTAACTGACAAGTATCATGATCGTGGATATTTCGGGAAATATCGTTGCGCCAAACTAGGTTAGGTTTTGGGAAGTTTATCACCGAAAATAATCGTAGTCACGCGGGAAATTCATCGTATCAAGTTGAAAATAAATAACTGATAAGTAGCACTACAGATTTTTATGCACTTGTGGGAAATTTAAACGAAATTACATACAAGACGAACACGATACGAATGAAATATTCGAAATATAACGCTTTTTATTATGCTTTACCTAAAACGATTTTCTATCCAGGCCTTTTTAATCACGTTCCCAACAAATTCGATTTTTGCATCGATCTGCAATCGTTAGATGCTTGAAAAATTGGCCTGATTAGTCGACAAGCATCACGATTGCAACAGATACATGGGAAAAATCATCGATCTTCCTACATACGAGCTGTAATTACGGACGGCGAAATATCAACCGGAAGCGCGAAGAAACTCTTTGAAAAAAGAAGAAAAAAACTGACAGTTTCCTCTCTCTCTCTCTCTCTCTCTCTCGCGCGTATAATAATTCCCTCCGTACGAAACTGCTACGCTTCGCAAACGTTCACGTCGACTCTAAGGCTCCACCTTCGTACCGATCCTGCTACGATCCGATTGGAAACTTTCAATGCTTCGCGTCGAATCTTCCGAGAAGAGGTATCGAGGACGAAGAAAGAGGAAGCGCGTGAAAGAGCAAGCATCGACACCAGGAAACACGTCACCAGGCTGTTTTTACCAAGGACCAAAGGCAGCGCGATTAACTTTATTCGCTATTCAACATACACACACACGCGCACGTATCTTTTTACAAGAAAGAAAAAGAGAGAGACGTAACGATCAAAAAAGAAAAGAGAGAAAGAGAGAATTACACAGAGGTGCAGAAAGGGAATTCTGCCGGAGAGATGAGAAGAGAGAGAGAGAGAGAGAGAGGAAGATGGAACGAGAAGAGGAAGAGCGGCGCGAAGGAGAGAAGGACGAGAGAATAACAGTGTGGTGGTACCCCCACCACATGGTGGGGGTACTACAGTGGTACCCCCATCGTTGCTGGAGAGTAGGTCAGTGTACCACATTAACCGGTATTCGAGCAGTTGTAGGGGGAGAGAGAGGGGAGGGCTTCCGACTCGTCAGTTCCGCAAGCGTCTATAGATACGGACCTCTCGCGGCTTCGTCCACGGTCGCGTCCATGCTCGCCTCGCTTTTCTCATCGGCGAACATAACTGCTTTGTTCGCTCGGATGTTCGAGTACCGGTACTTTGCCGGGTCTGTTTGATTGCCCGGGCTGCGGACGGATTGACGCACAATGGTAAAAGTTTTTTGATTCCAGGTCCACCTATTTGTATATAATTGTGTATATATATATATATATAATATATTGAACTATTGTATATATATATACATATAATTGTTATGTATACAATAGTATATAATATTGTATATATAAAATTGTTATATATACAACAGTATATAATATTGTATATACATAAAATTGTTATATATATAATAATTTATTGTATATATATATACAATTATTGTAATTATTGTATAATATTATATTTGTATGTTGTATATAATTATATATGTACATGATAAAAAAATATATAATACATATGTAACTGTTATATATATATATATATATATATACATATGTAATTGTTATATGTATATTGTTATAATATATACTTATCGTATATATACGTATTATATGTAGTTAAAATTATGTATATATATATATATGTTAAGTCTGAAACTTAATCTATTAAGGACGGACGCAATTCTCTTCAATCAATTTACATCAATCTATCAAATTTCGTTTTTCAACATTGTGGCCACATCTCGAAGGATTTTATTAATATTGTTTCACTGTTTTCATCTTCCATCTAGATCTGGTAATTTTATGAAATTTCACGAAACCGAAGTATCTTTAATGTTGCAACAAGGTAATGCCCGGTTCTTGGAATTTGATTAAAGAAAGAGAAACAACTGTTTCTATTTTTTTTTTTATTCCTCTTGTAGCTCCTTTATTCGTCATTATTCTACAAACGCTTGCAAATTTGCATGAAACACTATTTCAACGAAATGAAAGCTTCTATAATTCGCTGCGTTGTGCAAAACTTGATATTACCGTTCAGATATGTATATTTTTTTTTTTTTTGAAATTGTATGAAAAGACTATTCCTTCGTTGTTTCGAGAAACTAAATTGTTTAGACATTACACGTACTGTAGATTAAATTAAATGTCTAACGAAGGTACAGATTAATCGCCATCGCACGTTGCAGCTTCGAATGGAAATAACAAAATGTAATGATTATCCGTTTCAATATATGCAGCAATATTACACTTTTCAAAATATTAATTTATATTCAAAAAAAAAATTAATTTTGAAAACAGCTGGGAATCGTTTTGTCCAGTTGGAATTAATATTTATCACTGTTGCAATGTCGGGGGTTCGAGACTCAACCCGACCTGACGAAATAAATTCTTCTTTTTTCACGTTACTAGAAATTTCAGAATTCACATCGTATACGTTATTACACGTTTAGTTTAATAACGGAAGAAAATCATTTTACTACACAATTTAAAACACGAGGAGTTTCTATTCGTTTCGAAGTGTGTTCTAGGAAAACTTGCAACTAGTTCTTCATCGTTCGAAGAATCACTTGATGCGAGAGGGAGGGGGGAGGGGGAGTACGTGAGTATTGGAACGATTTCGACGTGGAAAGTTTGAGAGATTCGATCGGAAATTGTTGAAACCTTTTTTTTTTTTTCTTTTGATACTTGTGAGGGGAATTTTCGGTAATTGTCGACGTTGTCGTCTCGTTTTAATTCATTTCTTTCGGAGGCTACTACTATTTCTTTACCTCGGCCTCGTCTTCTTTAACCTTTACCTTAATGGTTGCCGCACTTTCTCCGTTGGCAGCACGGTGCCAGGTTTCCTCGTGTACGTCGCGTGGTGTATGAGCCACGACGCATTTCGATGTCGACATTGAGACAAATACCGGAGCATTCGTTGCATCGACGAATTTCTCTGCGTGTGAGTCTCTTCCTCCTGGCCTTGAAATTTCCTCTCGTCATCGGGTCGAAGTTCTCCATTTCAAATAGCCACCTGGTGGGCTTTTATGAAACTATCATAACTTCGTACAGCGAAATTGGTAACAATTAGTTTCGTATTATTCTCCAATCAATCTCAATTTATGAATTACGATTTGAATGTAAGTTTCAAAACTATACGTTTCACCTTGTGATTTATAAATTGTCAACTTTAATGCAGTTTTTAGCCTGTAAATAATAATCTTGAGCAAATCTAATGAACGTGAAAAAAAAAAATATATTGAACGCTGTCGAAAGCTAGTGAATAAAATTAGGTAAAAGAATTAGCTAAAAATATCGAACAAAATTAAATATCACTTTAACTTACAAAGTTAAAATAACTCGCGAACTACGACTCACAAGTCGCAGCTTAAAGGTCGTTTTTTAATATCGTAAATTAATATTTACATTGTCTGCTCTTAGCCCCATAGTCGCACGTTCGAGACTAATATCTATTTAGCACGTAGTTTCGTCGCATTCGTCATCCGTGTCCATTTCCATGCAGTTAAAAATCAATTGGTCGCTCACGTACAATTGCAGAATCGCATTTAACGGAATACTAACGAGTCGTTACGAGATCCGTGACTCAAAGATAAAGCATTTGCGCGATGAATGCGAAGCATTCACTACGTTACGGCTGTGTTACGCTTCTGCTGGCGTTGAAGTCTCCAGTTTCCATGCGCGTGCACAGCCACGGAGTTTTCCCATCTCTGTGACGAACGCAACGATTTACGATTCCAGGGACACCGTTTCCTTCCTCGAATTCTTGGTAATTTCATTCGGGCGCAAAAAACGAAAGTAACTCGATTTCGAGATATATACGAGACTATACGCACTCGGTATATAGTTACTCGTCAGCGAGCCCAACGTAATTGACAAGCTGATCGTCGAGAGCGTTAATGAAGGTTCTAAATATAACCGTGTTTGCATATACCGTTATGATAGATAAACCTACCCTCATTCGAGTCATGCCTTTTAAAACGTATTCGACGCGAAAGTCAACGACAAATTGACGCGTGTCTGTTACCGTATTGCATTCCTCGCCAATGGAATCTCGCTAGTTTACTTCCGCTGCTAAAAATAACAACTTCTCCTTCTCTTGGGAATTCTCCCCGAGGCTTTTAAATTTTACATGTTCCTGTTTAAATTGTTAATTATCGTTGCAATTAGACTATCGGGTATACTAATTATTTTCTTATTCTATACTTTCGTCCAACTCTGGGAAAACTATAAATTTCCGAACAGATTTTTAAGATTTAAATGCAGTTTGACCGAGGAATGGGAAAGGCGGGGAATTTCTATATTCAATGGCGTTGCTATATGCCGACCTCAGTTTTATTATTAATTTTCTCCATTATTTTTTATCCATTGAAAAAACCGAAATTAAGAAAGAAAACTGAAACCCAACCCACCCAGAAAGCTACTAAAAAAAAGAAACAGAGAGAAAATTTCCGTACGGTTGTCACTTTCTCCATTCTAAAGACACTTGAGAGTTCTCAAAATTTCCTAAAAAAGTCGAAATTCGAATTCGGTTCGTCATCTCGACAGTTTCGTTCACCGGGCCCGGGCTGGTAAGGGAAACAACAACAACTCGCGCGATTCCTCGTTCACGCGCGATCGGATACGGAAACGCGTGGAAGTGAATTTCACGTTTCACCGGTTTTCTGGTTTTACGCGTCGGGGCGGGTGTCGCCGCCCATGCGACGTGAAAGAGAGAGAGAGAGAAGTCGCGGCACGAGAAGTTTGCGACGAGAGGTTTTGTCCGCTCGTATGTGGGTCAACGCGGGGAACCGCGATTCGCACGCGCCATTTTTCGCAACGAAAAGGAAAGCCCATGGGGCTCACGCGCCTAGCAAAATCCCGCTGGTTTTGCGTGCGCCTCCTCCTCCTCTTCTTCGTCGCAACGCGTAACGGTGCTTCGACCTACTTCCGTTCCCCACTGTACAACACGCGCGCTCGGATATAGTTTAGCGTACACATAGTAGCGCGCGGCGAAACAAGTGCGCTCCAGCGCGTCACGTGACCGTTCGCCACGCTCCGAGCATCGTAAAAAAAAAAAAAAAAAATATCGAATTCCCAGCGTGGAGATTCCTTTGGCCTTCAACTTGACCCTCGGATTTGAAATTCTTTTTACGAGCATAGCCGTAAGGAAATGGAAGTTAAACAGATGCATATTTGAATCTACTTTACTAACTGCCGTATGTATAAGTAGTAAATAGTTTCTAAAAAAAAGGTAGGGCGTGTAGAAGGTTTAATTACTTTAGCTTGTTAATTTCATTAGTTTTTGCTTGCTTTCGTTATTGTTAGTTAGCGGTCGGCTTTTCTCCCCCCATTCATAAATTATCTTTATCGTTTCTCAATTGCTTCTTAGCTACCTTCTGTCATTCTTAGTGATTTTTACCTATTTTGTTAACTATTATTTTCTGTTAAATATATTTCTTACTTGTCTCGTTCTAAGAATATCATAGTGAGCATAGCGATCTACACACTTGATCCGATTCTAATAAATCCGTTCCGATCCATACTCAACAAACCTCAACAAAAAAAAAAAAAAAAAAGTCACCGTCAGAAGGAAGAATCGATGGGTCTCTGTTGCACGAATTCCAACTGTATATAAACTATATTTGTCTCGCTCCATTTGTACAAATGGAGTCCCACCGCGAGTCAGCACTCGGACGCTGAACGACGTCGTGCTCCATAATGGCCGTTTCGTTGCTTCCGCAGAGCGTGGAACGCGTGGTCGTTGGAAACTTCACTGAAGTATAACAAGAGAGGCGTCGTTACGCTCGGCTATCATCGGAGGGAATTGATTGATGGCCCGGCGAAGAAGAGGATGGCGCGTCGCGCGGCCAAAAGTGGGTCGGCTCGCACGCGCCATTTTTCACAACGAAAAGGAAAGCCATCTGGACAAAATCTAGCCGATTTGCGTAGGCTTCGACCGTGCATCGGGCTGTAACGGTGCTCCGGCCTACTTCGGGGGCCCCCACTGCGCGAACGCGAACGCGAGCGCGGTATAGTTTCGGCGTGTAGTCACGGGGACCAACACGATGCAGCTACTTTTCGCTCACGCATCGATCGGCCACACGTGCGTCCACGTACGGCCATTTCATTCCGATACATCGCGTACAAACGACGACACGTTACGATGGCCGACAGTTACGGCAGTCGTCTTACTATTTCTTTCCTTTATTTTCGATCGTGCGATCGACCCGAGGTTGAAATTTCTGTATTGCGCATTATTATCTACGTTGATCGAGTTTCAATTTATACGCGTCGTTTAGAACGAATTTCACATTTGTAGAAATTATTATACAACTACGCCGCAGCATTATAAATATATACCGGACACGATTTGGATCTGTAACAATTGTTGGTTGAAATTTTCAAACAACTACAATCGATTAATAATTTGCCAACATTCGTCGAACTGCAATTTGCCAATTCATCGATCCTATAAATATACAAGTTTTTGGTAAATTAGGATCGACTAATAGGTCGCATATAAGCGAGAGATGAAAGTAAGCCTGTGAAAAGTACGAAGTTCGTTAAAACTATAATAATTACATATATTAGATATGTCGTTATATATTTGTAATTATACTCTTTAACGAGTAAAAAATTGCCTTGATCACCGAGCCACTTCTAAAAGATCTTTCAATCGACAACCTCTTCCTTCCGTGACTGAACTCTGCTCGTAGGTTTTCAACATCGACCTTGAGCATTCGTGTGTCGGCGATCCCTCGAACGTTTCGAATCAATCCGCGCCCGAAGTATCTCCGAAGTATCTCGGACGGTAGCCTAAAACATATCTGAGACGAGCATACACACACGAAATCGCACGGATCGTAAAGATCGGATGGGTCCGCGTAAATCGATAAAGCCGAATTGGTCGCGTTGCGAGCGCGAGCGCGCAAATACCCGGTGATCCCATTGATAAGTGGCTCACCGAGACATTGTCGTAGGCCCGAAAAAGTGGGACTGAGCGCAGGCGCGTCGTGCAAGCTGGTTCCCTTGCGGTCGGGCAGCTCGTTCGCTGAATCCACGCCATTGGATAACGGTACCTGGTGAACACGTCACGGCTCGACGTGGGCCCCTGCCTCCCCCCTCCACTTCGCCGCTGTGTGAGTCCGCGAAGTAGGGACTCACGAGGCTCGTCTACTCCATCCGCAATCGACAAGGACGGGCTCTAACCGACGACAAGGACGGACCGCGGCGTGTTTCAAGGAAGAATCGGTGGGGCAGAAACGATGGCAGCAGGAGGGAAAAGAAGGGGCCCTCGTGGTGGGCAAGCCAGACTATACGTATGTGCCGACCATTTGCATGATTTCCCATGACGTGCTGCTACGGCCACGCGGATGTGTCAATCGAAATGGGAGAAGAGAGAGACAGAGACCCGATTCGCGTTTTTTTCGCGGACTCCTCTGATAAAGTGCAAATTAATCTTCCTTTGTGTGGTTGTCCCTTAACCTTAAGGCAAGATCTCTGTATGTTCGTTATTGTTGTAAAGCGTTTGTCTTTGGATTTTTTTGAAGTCTGTCGTTTGTCGAGAAAATCTGATGGCAAATTTGAAGATTTAATATTTTCGTATTTCGTTTGAGACTTTGGGCTCGGTATCCAAGTCGATTTAAGATTGGAGAAAATATATATTATAAATTTAATAGTGAATATATATAGGTAATACTACGTCATATAATATTGAAGTATCGATGATAGTGAATTGAAATTAAATTACAATTTAGGCAATTTATATGAAAATTAAATATTAAAATACTGAAACATTGAGTTTTCAATCTTAAATAAATCCAAGTATTAAATATTCAATTTCATCTTATATGATATATCTTAATATCTGAATTAGTGATGATTCATCAATTACAGACATTTCAATAACAACTAATACTAATAGAATATTAAGATATACACTTATCATATTAAAATATAAAATATCAGATCTCACGAACTATAGTTTTGCATCTCTGCCGATTATTTAACTCGCAATCTTTTGAAATTTTCTATCACCGATCTTTTTGCTGGATGAACGTTTCTTTTCTTTTTTTTCCCTCGGTCCTTTGCCTTTTCTATTTTTTAATGGCCGACAGCGTGCGGTAGCTAGTTATTCGCAAGACGAAAATGTATTTTTAAATGCAGCAATTTGGTTGGTCGAGTGTACCCAGCCATAGCTGGCAAGCGTGCCACTAACCCAGTTAAAAGGAGCAAGTCTTTCTTCTCGAGAGAGAAGTGGTATCTGCCTACTTAACTTCGCGATACATGTGTATCTATACGCACACACGTGTGTGTATATATATAAATATATATATATATATATATGCAAGAAAACGTATTGTTTATAATACCGCGAGTGTAGAAACAACAGACGTTGATCCGTTTATGTGTAACACAAAGTAATATGTAGTTAGTTTGCTCGCTAACCTATCTATTTATCCACCGTATAATCACAGCCGGTATGATCCGCGAGGATGACGCGAGATTCGTTTGATATGTTTCACCTTTTTCTTAAATTAAGAGCAGAGCACGCGTCCTTTCGATTCCAAAAAACGGTTCAATATAATTTTGAACATTCGGGAATGTTCAACGACTGTCGAATCGCTGCTTTCGAATATAAAGCAAAATAGGAATCGCGTCGAATTTCCATTTTTGTAGAAACTACTCGAGACATGAAACAATTTTACAGTTCAAAGTCTCGTAGGCGTAGATCGTTGATGATAAATTCTCGTTACGAGCAAATAATTCTCGATCGTTGGGTCGTTCGGCCTTTCAAAAAGAGCGAAAAGGAAAATCTTGTTAGTACGATAAATCACAAAGTGCATTCTTGCTTTTATTACCATGTACCATTACTTTGTTATTTCCTCCTATTTTGCAACCATATCTTGTTGTTTCCACGATCGGCAAACGATAAACATGTTCCCAAAGAGAAAAAAAAAATTCGTGTTACAGGTCCCCGCGGCGCCGTTGGCGGTTGCAGCACCCCCGGCAGTAGAGTGGATCCCTGGTGGAATCCTGGTTCCCTCTTCCCCTCGACCCCTGGGCCCCCAAGGATCGACGAGGGGGCACCGGATAACGGTAGCGGTGGTTTTCAGTTCTGTAGTCCAGCGAATTGTATCGCGAACAACCCGTCGCAACAGCAGACTCAACAGCAACACCATCATCATTCGAATCAACGGCACCATCAGCCGAATCAGTCGACATCCGGCAGAAACGTGTGTACCAGCTACGGTGGTATCGCCTCGACCGCGTCCTCTTCGCGCTCGTCGTCGAGCCTCGGCCACGTGAACAGGGTAGCGCGAGGCGCCGATGCCGTAGCCTCGCCGAACAGCGTGTACGGCATCGCCTCGACGTCGTCGGCCAGCAACCTGATCCTCTCGGCGCTCTTGACCACCACGTCCTCCGCAGACACGCAGAATCAAAGGTCGCGAGCTGGTGGCCTGCCGTCGTCGGCGACGTCACACGGCCTCGCGAACGCGAGGACCAGTAACAACAACAACAACAACAACAACAGCAGCAGCAGCAGCAGCAGCAGCAACGTGTCGCCGGCAGATTCCTTAAACGGTATCCTATCGTCTCTAAACGTCCGGATCAAGACGGAGGAGTATCCGAAAATACACGCGGAGGAACGAAGAGCGACAAACGCGACACTTTCATCAGCGTCACCGTCGTTGTCTTCGTCCTCGACGTTCTCGAACGCATCCCTTCTCAGCACCTTGTTGTCAACGTCGCGGATCTCTGCTGGGTCCTGCCGGAACGACAGCGACGACGACATTCTACCGAGATCGTGCATCAAACTCGAGTACCCGACGGACTCGCAGCAGCATCAGCATCAGGGCCAGGATCAACAACAGGAGGGACAGCAGTCGGCGGTGCGTGGCATCAAGGTCGAATATCCGCTCAGTCATTCGTCGCAGGACACCGTTCTGGACACCGTCGAGGAGGAGGAACTGACCGCCACGTCTCCCTACGACATTATCCCAGCTGGGAATCCCAGGTGTCTGTCGAAGCAAGCCAAGAATCCCTTGGTGAAGGACGTGATCGTGCCAGCCTGTGCGGGCGGCGTGTCGCCAACCTCGGACATTGTGATCGAAATGAAGTACGAGACGCAGTCAGGTCCACCGGCGGCGCCACCGCATCTAACGTCTTCCGGCGTGGAGCCGCCGCATAGTAGTCAAGGGACGGGCATCGTGGTCGGTGGTTCGCCCGCGGAAGTCGTCGGCGTGGACAGTTTACTGTTGTCGCCGTGGGGCGCGACCGGACCGGACTTCTTGGAGCCTCCCGACGTGAAGCAAACGGCAGCTGGCCTGCAGGATGCTTGGGACACTCTGCTTTTGGGCTCGTCGGTGGGCGTAGCCTCGGCACAATCGTTGGCAGAATTGAAACCCCTTCCACCCTTCACGGGGTACACCGGCCACTTGAGTATCAACGGTATACCCGGCCATCACTATCACGCGATAGCGTCTGCCCAGAGACCGTCGTTACCGTCCTCCTCGCCCACGTCCTCCTCGAATCAAGAATATTACGAGTCATCGGTTGTATCCTCCAGCACGCCGTGTCCGCAGGGCAGTCAGAAACAGCAGCAGCAGCAACAGCAACAGCAACAGCAACAGCAACAGCAACAGCAGCAGCAACAGCAGCAGCAACAACAGCAGCATCAACAACACCATCAACACCAACAGCAACAGCAGCATCATCATCATCACCATCATCATCATCATCAGCAACAACAACAGCAACAGCTGCCACAGTCGACGCAACAGGTGGATTACGACATCGAAGACATAGCGGAGATCATCGGGTCCGCGATAGCGGACACGACGGTGCCCGGTGGTGGGAACGGGCCAGGCTCGGAGCACGATCCGGACGCGTCGCGAGACTGGATCGACATCGCCGAGTGGATCGACACCGCGTGTTCGCCGAAAGCCCAGGAGACCACGTCGCCCAGCCCGTATTCTCAGATATACGCGACGGCCACGCCTTCGACGCAGACGCAGCAACACGGCTCCACGTTGCAGAGTTTGCTGACGCACGGTTACGCGCCGTTGATCAACGCGAGGTTACAATCGGCGAACGCCGGCCTCCAGAACGCGTCCTGCGGCGAGACACCGTCGTCGACGAGTCCCTATCCACCTGTCAGCCCGCCCGGCCGGGTCTCCACCTCCTGCAGCCCCGATCACCTGCTGCACTCGTCCTTCGCGACGCCCTCGCACCCGAGGAAGAGGTCACGGCCAACCCCGGGCTCGCAGAACCCGTCGAAGAAGAGCCCAGCCGCAGGGGCGACCGCGCTCCCATACGGTACGGAGTCTGGCCTGATTGGCGGCAAGGAGAAACCAGTTCACAGGTGTTCCATCTGCAACCGGGGATTCCTGAACAAGAGCAACATCAAGGTACACCTGAGAACGCACACGGGCGAGAAGCCGTTCAGGTGCGACGTCTGCGGCAAGGCATTCAGACAGAAGGCGCATCTCATCAAACATCAACAAATTCACAAGAGGATCGGCAGGGACTAGATTCCGTGGGGGGCGATTCTCTCATTCCGAGAGTGTTGCCGAGAGTGTTGTACCTAAACCTACTACTGTAAGTACCTATTGACAAAGTAGCGCTGACTGGTGGCCTAATCTACGTGATCGTAACCTACGGATACGAAAGAACACGTGTCATTCGTTCGAGGGGGAAAACGAACGAGAAGTGCAGTTGCTGTTGGACTGTTCGTCTTCGGGACGAGGCGAGATCACAAATCGTCCAGGATGGGCAGTTCTCGGCAGAGCATGACCGTACTAGCGTAGAAGAGAGTGGAGGACTCGAGCAACCGTTGTTCGACGAGGGCCGCTGGAATGATATGCTGAAACCGAAGCCAGGAAAAGTGAGATGATCTCTCGTGCTGTGTTATATCGACGACGATAAAAGTGAGGGCTAAAACCCGCTGGTCGCAGTCGTGGTGTGTACATAAAATGCGTGTCGGTAACAGAGCACACGTACGTGCGCGAAATATAATACGTAGAAAGAATCGAACGATTACGAAATGTCCAGGAAAAATCAAGAAACGAAAGAGTATTGAAATGATATATATATATATATATATATGTATGTATGTATGTATCTAGCTAGGTGTAACATATGCATGGTAGACGTAGAAGGAAGTGACGAACACTACGCGAGGCGCGACCTCGCTACGGATGTACCTAAGCCCTTCCAAATACGTTTTAATTTTTATCTATTTTTTTCTTCCTCTTTTTTTTTTTTTTTGTTAACTAAGTAGATTCTACCGCTTATTCTCTTATTTATATCGCTTTTATATTATACAATTTCACGGTCTCTCGTCGTCATTTCCGCAGTCGTTCTCTCTGTCTCTTTATTATTTATTTTCATTTCGTCCGTGTCTCTCCGTCCTTCTCTTTCCCAGTTCGATTTGTGTCCTTGTCTTTTTGTAAGATAGCCGCTTTGTCTTTTTTTTTTGTTTAAGTTTCCCATCCTTTCCCGTGAGCCTTCTTCTTCCTCTTTAGTTTTTCCGATCTGCGTAACGCGTGCGACGACGAGTTTTAGAATTTGTTTAACATGACTTCACCTCGAAGATACGACGACGTTTGCGCTGTCCTTTTGTGGATCTTTGACGATCGTGTCTGTCGAGGCTTGTTTACGAGTTCCCTAATCGTTCTTTCGATATTCATCGAAATTTTTCTTTCTCTTCATCGTCCCGCGGAATTTTAATCCTTAATCGAACAACAGCGTTTATGCGTTATTTAGTTTTCATGGCCGTCGAAGGACAGAGGAAAACGAGCCTTCGATGGATCGACCGGAGGGTGATAACTCTTTTTATCTTTATCTCCGAGAAAAAAAAAAAAAAGAAAGAAATGAAGAAAAGACGCGCGATTTCGCTTAATACTCACTAGTTCATTTTTTTTTCGACACGATGATCGATGAACCTTGACACTAATTTATTCGATCGTCCTTCCTTACTCGATCCACGAATTCTCGTTAACATTGTGTTGCAATGTTGTCGCCGACTGCGGAGAATTTGTAATTTGTATAAAGTCAGAAAGATGTGGATTTATTTATAAAGCTCTCATGTTCGATTAAATATGATTGTTACCGTAACATGAAGTTGCCAGTTCGTTTTTTTCACTACTTCCCACCGATTCCTTTCTCTTCGCGTTAGAATTTATGTATACGGTGTTTTTCTTTTCGGACAAAATATTTTTTTGAAAATAATCGGTTTTCCAAATGATTATTTTACTGTTTCATTCGGTTCAATGTTACCTTGAAATGATCAAGCACAACAAGTTTTTGAACAAGTTATTTTTCTTGAAATTATTCCATCATTTGGTTTTGACAAGTAAATTTTTCATTTAACATAAAATTCCAGAAATTCCAGCAAGCTTCATGTGTTGGATCATTAGGATAAAAAATGTTTTATCTCATTTTGTTGTCGTTTTATGTTCACTATGGCCGAATTGAAAATTCCAACGAAACGAGATGAAATTAAAAATTCTAAAATTAAGCGGGGAAATTAGAAACTAAAGAGAATTAACAACTGAAATAATCCTTACATAATTTTCCACGTGTTTTATGAAAATAAAATTTCCGTGCCGTTCGAGACTTTTTAAAGATTCACGCCTTAAAGACATCGTGCACAAAATGCGTGTAACATTTGCAAGAAAATATTTATCACGGTATAAAATGTAGCAGGCAAAATGAATTCTCATTTAGGTTTCCGTTTCCATAAAAATGAATTGCAGTTCATATCCGAAAGATTAATTAAAATACCAGTTCTACCAGAAATTAGTAAAAGAAGCAAAAAGCTAGTAGTTTAAGTACAACGATAAGACTAAAAGTAAAATCCAAGAAGTCAAAAACCGAAAGATCTCTGTAAAAAAAATAAAAAAAAAAAAAATGGGGAGAAAGAAGGAAAATCGAGAATGAAACGACGCGCAACTTAAACAAACAGAAAGACGAATTCCACTCGATATCTTTCTTTTTTCTTTTCTTTCTTTCTTATGGAATTACGTAGTGGCGTCAATGTGTTGTACTTCACTATACAAGACCCATACAACACCATGCGTAGACCATATCTTTCAGCAATGAAGTTTACCATTTTCGTGGAAGCATAATCGACAGGCGGAATGCATCGACATTCGCAAGGTGAAAGTTGGCGAGCACTTCGTCCGAAATAATCAGGCTGTAATACTTGACGACGAAGACGTACCCTCCGTGTATTTATGGGACTAGCCAATCAGGGACCACAACACCGGAGGAGATCTCGGCTGCTGGTTGCGTGCCCCCCGCGTATCCGGATCTCCTCTCACGTGTACCGTGGCCATTTTTCTTACTTTTATTTCGCTTTAAGTGTGGCACCGACTCCCGAACAGGCCCACACGGGTTCTGCCGTTTATTTCTCGTGTATATATAATGGCCACGACGCGCGAAACTGATCCCTCTTGTCGTGTTGATGACTGTTTGGTATAGATATATTTACCAGCGATAATCTTTTGTTGATTTTAAATCGTTTCTTTAAATTGTTCGACTCGGAGTCGCGTGACAGTGTTCGACTTTTTCTTTCAGTTCGAAATTTTGACATTTGATTCTATCCAAAGTTTTATCTGTTAAAATATATCGCGGAATTGATAGACAATGGTAATTTAATATTCAGATGATATATCTCTCAATTCAGATAATAATTCGGTATATTAATTCGATATACATAGTCAGTTCAATGTATTAGTTTAATGTATTGGAATATGCGAGGCAGTGAAAATTTTGGATTCTCATCTATCGTGAATCATAATTATATACCATAATTTCGTAGTTTTGTTTACTTTTTGAAATTTCATTTCATTTAGAATCTTATCTCTTATATGTTTTTCAATTTAGTATTAACATAGCAAAAATAATTTTAGGCTTTTATCTAAAGTAAATTATAATTCGAAGTAGTATTATAACTTCGTTTCCTTCGGCATTGAATTCTAAATTAAAATTTTTGAAATTAACTCGAGGGCTTGTGTTTCGAGTTAATTTGCAATTTCATTTCAGAAGTTGAAACTTAATCCCGTCCGTAATTTTATTTTAGATTAGGCATCTCTCTTACTTCTGTGTATACTTGAATTCCAACGAGCGTGGAAAAAATACAGGAAAAACTTCATGATTCAATAAATTCAATAATAAAAATTGTAAATCTGACAAAGTAAAAATGAAATATAAAATAAACGATAAGAAAGACGAGATAAAATGTAAAGAAGGATGAATCTATGAGATTTTTCGTTGAAAAATTGCTTTTAATTCGACATTGCATTGTATCACATAGTATTGCCTGTTACAAACAAGTTCCAGCTTTCATTAAAATCGGACCGAAAGACACGAAAGTTGTCCGACACGTCCATTGTATATTTTTTGCATTAAATTTCTTCCCCCATATACCTTTCATTACGTCCGTCTATCAGCAGGAATACACTTGCTCCGCAACAATGATTTATGTCTCTTCTGCCTGAGATTTAACTTGTATTTTCCCTCGCGATTTATTATCGTTTTCTCTCCGTTCCGTTTCCCCAATTAAACAACAAGTAGAAAGTTTTTTTTCTTTTCGGTCGATGTATTATTATTACGCGAGTCTTGTACAATTCCATTACTTCTGCAAATTATACGCGCGTAAACGTGGGTTCCATCAGTAGGGAATTCCCCAGTTTCTTAATACGCTTAATATCGTACATTAGAGATCTCGATTTTCTTAGCTCGCATCCGTCTTTGTCTTGCACTGGATGATCACTGGTGTAAGCCAGTTCGATCATTACGTACTGCTCCGGTAAAAAAATATTCTCCGATCAAAATAAATTCTAACTAAATGATAAAATGTTCGGATACTTGCTCGTGAGCCACTATTAACACTTTACCGACCGATAGCGATAAATAGTAGCCGATTAATAGGCTACCGGCCGGTAAAGTGTTAATTAACAGGAGTATCGTTTCAACTCGTTGTCGAAATTACGCGATCGGTTAAACGTCGAGTCGAGTTCGCGAAGAGAGAAAAGAAAAAAAGAAAAGAGAAGAAGAAAAACAAATAAATTGGAGACAGCTTCCGCGACAGGTTGTTGGAACGGTGCATCGGTTGGGATAAAGACCACGGGCCATTGTTGAATGTAATAATATAACGGGGTTATGGTCTCCCAAAGGTTACACGGTCTCTCGTGACATTGTCTTCACAGGCAGATAGGCAGAAGAGGTGGAACGAGCGCAGGCGAACACGTGGAGAGGAAACGAGACGAACACCGGGGCCGATCTTCTCTTATTTTGGCCTCTGTGAGACTACTGTCGGCGAGATCCGTTAAAACCACAAGCAGGTACAAATGAACACGGTGCCTTGCAATTTGCAAATACGGACATGTATTCTCGGGCCGCGAATAGGTTATACGATTCATCATCGAACTGAAGTGATCTCGAAGAAGTGAACACGTTGGGGAGAGACGAATCAGATTTCCACTGAAACATTCCAACTGTAGATGCTTCAAATGGATTGAACATTATTGTATTAGTTAAGTATCATTAACCTGTTAACTAGGTCATCGACCAAGACCTTCTGTAATTACGTTAACCTTGATCGTAATTACAGGATCAAGAAATGGAACGATTATTCATCATCGAATTGAAATGATCTCGAAGAAGCGAGCGTTGGGGAGAGACGAGTCAGATTCCCATGAAGCATTCCAAATATAAATGCTTCAAATGGATTGAACATTGTTATATTAGTTAAGTATCATTAACCTGTTAACTAGGTCATCGATCAAGACCTCCTGTAATTACGTTAACCTTGATCGTAATTATAGGATCAAGAAATGGAACGAGGACTATTTCTTTTAAATGTAAAAGTATGTAACTGTTTCTGCGAACGAAGATGCACTAAAATGCAGAACTATGAATCAGGGAGGTTCAGTTTAAGGGATCGAGAAACTTAAACGATAAGTTGAATTTCTGTTCTTTCTCGGTTGGAAGATTATCTTTAAATATCGTATCAGTATTGTTGAATATTTTCAAATATTGATGTTATCAAGCATAGAAAATATTTTTATACCGTACAAGTCCCATCTGGGAACTGAAACTTTCGTTTTCAAGAGACTGCTCTCGTTGAAACTGGCAAACGTGAGAAACGTTCTTTCAACAAGTTTCACGCCCGATATTTTCAAAATGAAGCTTGTCAAAGATTTTCCAAAATCTTCTCGATCGCTGAAGTCAAGTTGCTCCTTCGATGAGGGTAAATTTCATCGAGAATCATCGTTTTCAACGCAGACTAGCGAAAACGTATCGACTCCTTTAACGATACGCTTAATTAATTTCCGATTGTTCGATTTCCTGGAACGTCGAGAATCTTCTTACGTTACCGCGGCTACTCGAGGAACCAGTCTCCTAGAAAAGACGGTGCAACGTTCGTTATAACCTGACCCAGCGATCTTGGGTAAGAAGCCCTGTTTGGCCCAACGGGGCCCAAAAAATCTAGGTCATTGGCCTGACTGACTACATAGGCCACTGATGGGATTCGTGGTGCCATGATCCTTTCGACCGCAGACTTTTCTTCCGTCGTGGTTTAGCCACCCGACTCTTCGTATCTTCATTTTTTCTCATTTATTTTCTTTTTTTTATATTCTTTTATTTCTTTTTTTTTGGTTTTTCTCTTTTACTTTCGTTTCTACCACAAGCTCTTCGAGCTAATTCGATCGAATTAATAATATCGTCGATTATTGGATAATTCAAACGAGAATCCCTCGTTGAATAAAGCGATAAGTTTACTTCGTTACGGAGATTGTTCGACCGCAGACTTTTCTTTTGTGCGTTTGTAGAAAATTTTGTTTGCTATGGTGACATTGTATACTATAATAATTTAAATAGGTACGTGTATTAATATATAATACATTATTAATATTATCAATAAATTATTACTGTTTATAACAAACGAATACGTAAAAATTTTTATATGTACATATTTTATTTAATGGAAAATTGTTTAAAGTATATATAAATACAAATATGTAAAATATCCAAGGTACAGAATTATATAAATATAAATATATGAAATATCCGATAAATAAGTGTTTGAAAAAATTTTCCACCGAGATTTTGTTTGTTCAATTACATTCGTAAAAATTCGCATGAAAGTCTGCGATCTAATACTTACTAGATCTAACTGTAATTATTATTTTCTAAAGAAATTCTATCAACAACAACCGAACAGACTTTCGAAATTAAATTTATTATCATTGTATTTTAAAATATCTTTTATTCATCTCGATCTCGTACTTGTAAGATTGTCTATTGTACATACAAAAATGTATAGGATGAAATTCAATTGAAAATAATATCAAGCAAACTTCAATTCCATAGATTCGACACATTTTATCTGTTCTAACTAATTTCATAATTTTCAGCCGATTGTTGACAATTTCGTAGTTCATGCCATGTATTTTCTAATTCATGTTTCTCACATTGAATGGCAGATTGTTCTCTTAATGTAGTTTTTTCGAGTCAAAACTAGTAGTTTACGCTTATATTTATACTAGTACCACGAGCAACTCTCACATCATTATTTATTAGGTCAAAATTTCCGAATTCAATATTCACTCACGGTTAATAAATAATGTTTTATAACGAAAAACCACCGGCGAAACACGAATTACATGAAATTTGACAGACCTCGAGTACTCAACTCGTTTGCGCGAACATCGTTTAAAAAATTCTCAATGATTTCACGCACCATTTCGTACGGAACGATCTAACATCTCGATAATTTCGATAAGTTCCCGTTTCAACGCCCGGGAACTTATCCATTCCGCCATCCATTGCTGGCTACCTTATCTCAACAACTATTCTCCCACCAACGCAACCCTTTCCAATTCCAACGCAAATATCCGTGTTCCTCGCGGAGCGTTTCCGTTTCGGCCATCTTTCAACCCGGTAATTTGTAAATTGCCCTTCGCCAATGTTAAGACGGACAATAGGGACACGCGGAAGCGAAGGAGAATCATACGCGAGTATATTGAGTATATATATATATATATATATATATATTTTCAGTAGCATGGATAGCAAAAGGCTTCGACGGAGTCAACAGGAAGGAAGAGTCAAGGAAAACGGATGCGTGGAAGATTGGGCTCGATTATTGGGCTCGTTGGGAGAGACAATGGACATCCTTCTGTAGTTGGAAGCACGATCTTCACTGTCAGGTACTGTGTAAGGCTCGATTCACAATAGCGTAACACAATAGCGCGCTCCGCTCTTCGTTCGATCAAATCTTCGTTATTTCGCATTTTACAATAATAAATTTTTGCCGAACAGAGAGAATTGTCGAACAGAACAGCTGGCGATTCAGAATGAGAATATATCCATTGAACGTAACCTAAGTGTATGACTAGGCTGATCAAACCTAACCTAAACTCATTTAATTGAAGTATTAATTTTGAAGTAGTAATATTTGACAAACAGTCGTTCGAGTCTTGAAAATAAATAGTAAATTTATGTAAATTTTCTGTAAATTTGTGTAAAATTTCCAACCAGTTGTTCTGATTATTTCATTGTCGTTTGTTTGTTAAATGGAATCCTACTGTTTTACTGTAAGTGCCAATGTTTTGATAAATAGAGAGATCTATTGACAATAGAGAGATCAGTTAAATTGCATGCGTCTGCGATCTGCAAATGGAGATCGATAAGAATTTTATTAATAATATTTCTTTTTTATTGAATTACTCAACTTTTTTAATAATAAAAATCCCCTAATTTGAACCATAGTCTTCGTTCACATTCCAAATATATTGATGACCATTTGCTATTTATTTAATTACATTATTTATGTTTTAGATCACTCAAGTTCTTTTCTAAATTGCTGAACGTTTGAACGTTTCGGCGTAAGATGATACGTTCTTATCACGTTGTGTCTTTCAGCTTGGGGAGAAATTATATCTTTTGTTTCCCCCATTTAATAAGTCCAAGTTTTTGAAATTATAAAAAATTCGTAAAACATATAAAACAGCTCAGTAGAAGAAACAGTATGCATTATTCTGTTTGGATAACAGAAGATTTGAATATTAGAATGTATTAGAGATAATGAGAGATTCTACTATATTTAGACATTCTGTACTTCTACTGTAAATTCTACTGCACTGAACATTCAACATTGTAAGTAACATTGACAACAATATTGTAACAACATTGAAATATTTTACTGGAGCAAGAGATCGAAATTATTCGAAACTGAGTTGATACTGCAAACCTACGATTTTAAGTATGATAAGATACGTATATAACTAATAAATATAGTCTCGAATTTTATACTACTTGTATTATTATTATTATTATTATTATTATTATTATTATTATTATTATTATTATTATTATTATTATTATTATTATTATATGACTCACAATTGGAAATTGCCACTGTGCACATTACTTTTGTATAAATTATTTATTGAGACTATTGTCAATGTATTATTTGTTCTCATGAAAATATTGCAAGAAAACCAGATGTGCCGATACTTTCTCGATCCATTGTCTATGTCACTTAAACGATAATACGCAAAACAAAGATAAAAAGAATGAAAGATGAAAAAAAAAGGATAATATACTTCAACGCGACGAGCATGAAGAGAGGAGAAGAGATCCATTGAGAACTGCATCCAAGATTTTATTGGCTCATACAAAATATCGAATAATGTCATAATGTTACGAATACATAAGATTTCATAAAATAATTGCATATAAATATACAATTACATAAATAAATTAATATCAAGTAAATAAATATTATTTTATTACATACAAATGCAAGATTTTATAAAAAAGAAAGAAAACCATCAAATTGACCCAAAGAACGGACGGAAAGTTAACCTACATTTTGCACAGAGTAACGAGCTAGACCTCGCAACGAAGGCAGATCGAAGCCAAAACGATAGTCGCGATATTGCAGACAATTGTTAACGCGTGCACAACCAGCCGAGTATATTCTCAGATTCTCACAGTAACTTGAAAAAGCTTCGAATCAAGCCACGAGTGTCGGTCGTTAGATCCGGGGCGTTAGAGGGAGCCACGAGCATATCGGATAGTGTGAATCGAGCCTTAAAACGTGGCAGACAGTTGGTAGCGTTGGTTGCTGGCAGTGACTGCCAAACAACGGGGCAGAGGCTGCTTGAAGAAAGTCTTTCACCGTGTATACGCGACTGAACTCATGGGGGGAGGAAGAGGGACGAGATGGATCAGCAGCTAGTGGTGGAACAGGGCAAAGAGGAACAACGAACGAAACAGGAGAAGAAAGAGGAGGAGAAGGAGGAGAAGGTGGTGGTGGAGGAGGAGGAGGAGGAGGATGTTATAGTACGTTGGTATACTTGGTCGCGTCGGTACCAGGCAGCGATGTTCCACTTACACGGCACACTTAGCAACCCGCCTCGGTTCAGGATCCTGAAGAGTGGGTCTATTCCACGGGCCCGATCGCGTCTCGTTTGCTACTCAGCCGTGTATATTACGCGGCAGCGGCCTGTGTTTCCGACGTGAAATTCGTGATAGAAGCATATACACACACGACAGCTTCTTCCTTAGGAAGAGACGACGACGCTGGGCCTATTGGATGCTAGGGAAACTAGGGGAATTCGCGTGCACGCGGTTCGGATCGATGCTTATCGTGTCCGGAGGATTTATACTCCGCGTTGTGCTGGATTTTTCAGCTCACCCACTTACATTGTGAATTCGCTAGAAGCGAATTCGCTGCGGCTCGGCGGAGCTGTTACGCTATTTGTAAGATCCTCCTCTTAACTTGGTTTTGTTTCGAATATATATATATATATATATATATTTTTTTTTTTTGTAGGTTATATTTTATGTGGACGTTCTATTTTCGTTGCAGTTTTATTTCAAATATTCAATTCACCTACTTACATTGTGAATTGTTAGCGATTCTCAATCGGTGGTTGAGAATATATCGGTGTTTGTAGGATTTTTCTCTTAATTAAACCTCTTTTAGTAGGTTATATCTTTCTGTGGTATTTGTAGATGTTTGAAGATGTTTTGCTACACATTTCATTTTTGTTATTGTGAATTGTTAGAAACGATATGTTGGTATTTCTCACGATTTTATTTTAAATAGATTATTTTTTAATAGATTGTATTTTGGTAGTATACGTAGAAATTCTAACGTGATATCAAATATTCAGTTCACCTACTTACATTGTGAATTCGTTAGAAGCAATTTTCCGTGGTTGTGTTATAGGATTTTTCTTTTAATTTTATTCTAAATTTGTTAGTAGATTGTATTTTAGTAGTTTAGTAGTTTAATATTTTAGTAGTATTTTAGATATTTGAAAATGTTTTGTCTTGTCTCGTTTTTGTTGAAATTTTTAATAATATCATTATTATTTCAAATATTCAGTCCACTTACCTACATTGTGAATTGTTAGAAGCGATTCTCTGTGGTTGTGAATACATTGGCAGGATTTTCCTCTTAATTGGCTTTTATTTTAAATTTCTTATTAAATTATACTTCATGTGATTATACGTATGGATGATTTTGTTATATTTCATTCTGTTGCAATTTTGATATTATTTTAAATATTTAGTTCACCTACTTATCTTGTGAATTGTTAGAAACGATTCTCTGTAGCTGGGAACGTGGTATTTGTAAGATTTTCTTCTCAATTGAGTTTTGTTTTGAATTTTTTAATAGCTTTTGTTTTCTTTATATAATATGATTTCCCGCAGTTTTATTTCTGTTACAATTTTGATAGTTGTTTCAAGTATTTGATTCATCCACTTACAAACGAAATTCTCTACAATTGTAAATGATATTCTGTTACTCTGAGTATTTATAGGATTTTCCCCTTAATTAGGTTTCCAATCTTTCGTTAAACTTTCGTTTTCTAATATGTAGATACTAAAATATGTGCAAATATATACACGCATATATTTTTTATTTTTGTTACAATTCTAACATTACTGAATAAATTAAATTAGATTTTGTTCACTGGAAACATGCTAGTTGCTTTTGATGTACGTAGCTTAATTATAAAATCAGGGATAAAAGAATTCTTTTGCGTAAGAGCGACAAGTTTCGCAATCAAGGAAATTTTGGAAGTTTATTTTTGGCAAAAGACTTTTTTTCTTTACAATAATTTAGTAATTTATTAATGTTATCATAAGAGGAGCTTAATGTTATCATAAAATGATTTTTCACGATCGTATAGCAAATGTTGCAGTGTATTAAAATCAATTTTTGAAAACTAATTTTTGTTTCTAATTTTCATATGCTATTTTACTGTTTAAAGAAGCTCTTCACTTTTAAAAGTTGATAACATGTAACGCATATGTACGCGTGACGAATAAATCGTCATAATTTAAATGAATATAAAAGATAGCGAATTTAAAATCAATTGTCTTTCAAGTCAATCTATTAACTTGTATATTTTTATAAAATTCATGTATAATTATTCAAGAATTGTCTATATCGCTTTTATACATAGTACCACGTATTAGTACAGTGATCTAACTAATATCAAGAATTCATTTATTCTCGGAAGGCTAACGAAATTATATCCACAACTGTGATACTCTTGTTTCTAAAGGAAATCAACCGAAAGAAATCCAAACAGCGAACTTTTCAGCAACAGCGTGCTGAATTTTCTAATTTTCTTAATTCACGAGTGCCAACGCGAGATTTCATTTCGAAGAGAAATTATTTCGTTACGAGCTGAGCTAACGAATCTAACGAACTAGTTCTCACAGGTTGAAGGTTCTAGGGCAACCGAGCGTGTTTCGATAGATGAAACAACGCGCAAGGTAATTAACATAACAATTGCGTGTCGCGGAGTGACGGCAACGCGTTCCTGCTCCAGTGGTTGCGTTTCTGTAACGCGATCTTTCGAAACGCGGCGCGCGTACATCGATCGAAGCAAGTATAGAAAAAATATTTCTAAAATAAAACGAAATTACATACAGCTTCGATTTAATTGCCTCGGTAGGAAATTTCTGTTCAGCTGTTCAACGAAGCAACAGAGTTTGCTTGCGGTTTTTCTTTGTTCCGACGCGCTGACTATGTTTTCCACATGTTTCTCAATCGATCTGAATTCAAAAGTCAAATTATACTTTTTTATTCGTTATTTCTCACTAATTCACTGCCGAGTTTAACATATTTTATTTTCATTATTATTATTACACGCACGTTATATTTCATTATTCATCCAGGGTGAGCAACATATTTGCTTGCAATTCTCTTCAATCGGTTTTATCATCGATATTTTCTGTTTCTTGATGGTTAACCTTCGTGAAATTTGGAGAAACTCAAATGTCTGTATTATTTCTATACTAGTATTATTATCGTCGTTCACCTTAATGAGTTGGATAGATATAGGTAGCAAGAGGTAAATGTTACATAGGTATCATCCATATAATGAATTTCTTACTAGGTACTTCAATTTATATTATATGAATCGCTAGAAACATTATAGGAATATTTTTTCCAAAAATTTGATGTGAAGATAAGAGAATCACACGGGCAATAAAACATGGTAAGATAAAAGTATCTCGTGTATTAAAACAGCATTAAATTATTATTGAAACCAAAGAATTACAGTGACTGATGAAAGTATTTGAACTCTTTCATGTCCATGTTGTATACGTTGAAATTTTATTAACATTGAGTGAAATTTGAGACGAATCTAAAAATATGTGCAGAAATCGCAAGATATTTACTGTAAATATAATATTAAATAATATTTACTATAAATATATATTTATTATAAAATAGCTATTTTGAACATGCATTATAGCATGTGTTAAAAATGATCATTGAATACTGACGTTATTGATAAAATGATTTACTATAAATATGAATCTAGTAATAACTATCTGTTACATTATTACATATTATTATTTATTTATTTATTTATATATTCATATAATTATATTATGTATTTATATTTGTAAATTATATATCTATTATCAATCATTAATAGTTATTATTTCCCAATTGAATCAACATTTCATCCGCACCCATTTTCCTTTCCACGGTGCAAAAATTTCGATTTCTTCGTATTGCGTAAAATTCCAAAAATGCATTGCAATTGCAAGCAGGCAGTTATTTGAATATTTCATACATTTCTACGTTCTTACCATGCACCTCCAAATTTTCCATAAACGTGCACACGAAAATCCACGATCTATCGAGAATTTATGATTTATGAGAATTTTGGCTCGAAGGCCACGGGGAAAAAATTGCAAATCATTCGACGCGCAAGTTTCGGCGATTGGGAATTCATAATCGACGAGGCGGAGGCGCGTGCCCCGAAGATTATGCTTCTATGTAACTGGGCCAAGTCGAAAATTTGACACACATCTTCGGGCCGGTGTGTTCGAATTCGGGGTAAAAATAGTGATACGGATCGATACCGATATACCAGAGATCGAAACAATTAATGGCACGTATCTGAATTTTCACATTGCGAAATATCATACAATGCACTAGCATTCACACGATGCTGGTATAATGGCTACTCAACGAAAATTTACAATTTCCTATGGAAAAATTTTCTACATTAGTATTTTAGAGACACGAAGAAACAAGAAATGGTTTTTAACAGAATATATCAATAGAAAAACTTGCGTTCTTTTTTTTGTACCTTGCGCTTCAATTACAACTTTAATCGTTGGTTAGTTTCTAGTGTTAAGTTACCTTCTCTAAAAATATGAAACATGTAAAATATTTATATATAGCACGTGTGTAAACTACGTGTGTAAAGTATAGAAAAATATAAAATTTCACAATTCCATATGATTCGCAACTTGTCCGATCGAGGTGACAATATCTGGCGGGACACCCTGTATATATGAAAGTTCTTGCGACGGTACGAATACTTTCGTGAGCAAAAGATTCGCGTCCACGCTGACGTTTTTCGCGAATATGTCGTCGTAGCGCGGTTCTCCAGAGATCGTTCGGGTCGCGTGGTCGCGCGATGAAACAGCAAGATACTCCGAATTCCCGTTGAGAAATCGAAATCACGTCGAATCCGCTCCGTTCCAAGTTCGACACGCTTTCGACCGTTTAAAGAAAGTTCCGCGGCCGCGTCTTCTGTTTCGCGGATATCCTCGAAATTGCACGAATAATCGTGCGAGGTCCACGAGGATGTTGTGGAGAACGGAAGTCGCGCGAACGAGAAGGAACCAATGGCAACTAATATACTGCTAGACTGAGTTTTCTTGACTTTTCTCCGATTCGCTTTTTTTTTTATCCATTGGTTTAATTTAATTATTACTTTTACTCGTTTATGACAGAAATTTCTTTCGTCCGGTGGTGTAAAAATAAATATCCTAATAACTTTCGATGTTACATGCAATTTCTCGATGAACGCGTGAATTTAGTTTTGTTACTTAATTTTCTGTTACGGGACACATTATACGCGTTCCAATGTTATTATTCATTTTCATAAACTGCGATGTCAGCAAAATAATTAATGTTATGTGTTTATTTACAGCGATTAAATAATATTCAAGTTTTATGTCTATTTAAATCATTAAAGTTCAAACAATAATCTGTCATAATATCATAAATCTTAGACACTTTCATCGTTAGCTTCTATGAATGTGATCAGAATGTGTAATGTAATGTAATGTATGGAAAAAGTTCAATTTTTGCAAGGCTGAGAGTTCGTTAAAAGTAGTACTCAAATCAAATAGAAAATTGAAATATATATCAAAATAATTTTAAATATTATTATTGATAATATTGATACGTTAAATAGCAGAGGAAATCATTTCTGAATGAATTTATCATTATTACTTTGAAATAAATAATTGTAGAATATTGAATTTATATTCTTCATTACAGAATGTAAAATATTTTATATAGAATTATATTCTATAGTTATTAGAATAGTCATTAATTAGAAATGAATTAAACTGAAATGAACTAACGAACTAAATATACTTTAACTCTTGAGTGGTATTGTTAAATCAATTTATATTCGAGCTGGATTATTTAATTTCAAGATATTGTTTAATTCACTTTTATCGTTGACCAAGATACTAATATTAAAATTAAGTTTTATGTCTATTTAAATCATTAAAATTCAAACGATAATCTGTCATAATATCATAAAACTTAGACACTTTCATCATTAGCTTCTATGAATGTGATCAGAATGTGTAATGTAATGTAATGTATGGAAAAAGTTACAATTTTTGCAAGGCTGAGAGTTTATTAAAAAGTACTGAAACCAAATAGAAAATTGAAATATATATCAATAATAATTTTAAATATTATTATTGATAATATTGATACGTTAAATAGCAGAGGAAATAATTTCTGAATGAATTTATCATTACTACTTTGAAATAAATAGTTGTAGAATGTTGAATTTATATTCTTCATTACAGAATGTAAAATATTTTATATAGAACATGTTATATAGAATTCTATTCTATAGTTATTACAATAGTCATTAATTATAAATGAACTAACGAACTAAATATACTTTAACTAATTTAAACTGAAATGAACTAATGAACTAAATATACTTTAAATCTTGACTGGTATTGTTAGATCAATTCAGATTCGAGCTGGATTACTTAATTTCAAGATATTGTTTAATTCATCCTTATCATTGACCAAGATATTACTATTAATATTAAAATTAAGTAACGTCGAATATCACGAAGCAAATTAAATTGACTCCCAAACAATAAAATTATTTATAGTATCCAATAATATCAACTGATGATGAAAATGAACTAAAATCAACTTATATTATAGGGAAATTATAGGGAAATAGAATCCGAAATTATAGGAAAATATAATTCGTTGCTTCCTGCTGCACTGTAAATATTTCATTTGTAGCATAAACGTTTGAATAATCCTTCCTTAAATAGCATACCACACCTAGTACGCAAACAGTACGTTAACTATGAAAGCTATGAAGCTTTCTTCAGGTGCTTACTACGTGAACTATTCGTAAAAATATGAAATATTAGGACGATAGTCTTTCGGTGGAATGCAAATATCTAATTGAAGAATGCCCAGTGATCCGTGAAATGCAAAATGCTCGTTCCAAATAGAGATACGTTTCGTTTGTAAAATAACTAACGGTGTACGTATGAACATTTACACACGTGCAAGAGGATAGCCAGTGAATCGCGATTTCACTTCATTGAATAACACGTCGTTGGTCCGTGCAACGTTTGATTATTCGTTTGCGATTACGAGAATTGTGCAGCTCGTTTGCCAAATCGATTAACTCCGCAAAACAAACAAGTTGATAAAATGGCGTATTCTTTCTTTTGAAAATTCCTTAAAATTTGAAATCATTTATTATTTTGTAGCTAAATAAATTCTTGTCATTTAGTTAAGGTTAAACTTAATTGTTATAAGAAAACTTATTTTGCATATCGAAACTTATAATTTATCTATAATTACATGTCTAATATATAGTCTATATCTACTATAAATCTATAATTATACAAACATACCTAATAACTGTAATAATTATAATTTATGTATTTAATACGTTTTTCCAATCACAACGAGCATTCCAAAATTTGAAGACGCACAAAATATCGCAGTCGAGTAACACGAAGGAAATAAACACATACACAGTTGCCAGACCGATTGCGCATCAGGGTAGAAAAAAGAATTTCGCAAATGGACGAATAATTAAAGGCGATTCGGATCATGTGAGTGGTACGGTTCACACAATTACGTGTTTTGAGCTCCTTCTCAATGGACGAATGGTGGGTATTGCTTTGGTAGGCAAGAAAAGACGCGCACAGACCGGCATCATACCTCTGACTTCGTGTGTAATAGGATTCTCCATTCCCGTGGTAAAGTTCCCATCGTCTGGCCTATCGTTCTTCGGTTGTTTCGACGCAACCTCGCCCGGAGATCGTGTCAAAAGATTCGCGACACATTAGGTCGCAGCCCGGCGAAAAATAAGGAAACAAAACAATTCAGAGAAGACACATCGTCTCGTTTATTCGAACTGAATAGAATTTCATTTTAAAGTACCGTGTAATCGTCCTAAAGCCGCGTTTGCACGAGTCGAAACGATTGGCTCGTTTGGCAAAAATCGACGAATAGGCTGCTAGATACTTTTCGTTGTACGGCCAGAGTTTCAATTTGACTCAGTAGTGTGTTTCACTATTAATTGGTATTACTGGATTGGGTTATTTAATTACATAAGTTACTTAACTCTTTAAAGTTCTCCAGTTTGGTTGTACACAATTGAAAATATAAGCGTGTTTTTAATAGCTTAGATAGATGTACGTCTGTTATTTCTAATTATTAATGTTGCGAGTTAAAGATGCTAATTGAATTGTGCATTCAAAAAATATTATAACTATTGAATTTTGTATAGACAAAATGTGGAACGATAACAGCATGAATATGTTAATTTTAACAACAAGCTATCTTGGAATTTATATTTGCAATGCGATGCATTTTCAAAAGTAAAAGTATCACAGCAAGAGACAATAATCCTGAGTTATCAATATTTTCAACGAAAAACATTATTTGCCAGATGAAAATTTCATCTGCATAGCAGTTTATATAATACGTTGTTTATATAAAGAAATTTTAATCGTTACAATATTGCAGAAGATTAACGTATTGTCTGACTTATTTTGTATTTTGTAAGCAGTACAATTTATTAATTGTAACAGAATAATTTAAAGACAATGCATTATAAGCGATGAAAATAGAAAATAGAAATAAAATTCGGTGGCCTAAAGCGATTACTATCTCTCATCGTGTATCTCATTAATGTATATACCTATGTATATGCATATAACATTCCTAACATTCAGAAGATAAGAATCTCAAAAAATATTCGATTGATATAGATCATACAGCATATAATAAAAGGAAAGTAATTAAATAAAATTACAGATTTTAAAGAGAATGTGCAATTTTGCATGTTAGAATGATCGAAGAAATAAATATATCTACAAAGTTAGAAAAAACAAAGCTAACAAAGTTGATACCTATCCTAATTAAGACAAAGATCATCTGATTACAAAATACTCGATTATCTGTTCAATTTATATTTATCTAGATAACCAAGAGCTTATTGTAATAAAAGAAAGCAATGCAATGAAATAAATTACAAACTTTGAAGAAAATGTGCAGTTCTATAGCTCTTGATTATTTGAGAAGTTCGGTTATTCATTCAATTTATAATCTTGATCTAGATAACCAAGATTTTATTAAAAAGAAATGAAGGATTGCAAATTTTAAAGTAAACGAACAATACGCAGAAAGTAAAAAGAAGATGTAATTAAAACAAAAGTCATTTGATTACTCAGAAAAGTTCGATTATCTGTTCAATTTATATTTATATTAATTTTAGATAGGCAGATCTTATTGTGATAAAGGAAAACAGTTGTTGTCATAAATTATGAAGAAAATATACGATTTTTCAGTTCGAAGATGTTGAAGAGGTGACACTAAACACACAAAAGACGAAAAAAGATGTAATTATGGAAAATTGTTTTGATTTCTCGAAAAAATTCGATTATCTGCTCAATCTATATTCGCGTTAATCTAGATAACAACCAAAGTCTTATTATACCACGATGCTTGAATCCGGAACACTTGTTGATACATCAAAGAAAGCAGAACACAACGAGTACATAAAGCATAGAAAGCCTTTCATCATCGAGATACTATCAGCGAAATAAGCGTGTACATGAAAGACGTTAAAGAAGTTCACAAAGGTGAACGAAGAATTTTCGAGATCAGAAAGGTAATTGTTTTTTGGAGAAGAGATTTGACTTTCTGTAATTATTCACGACCTACGTGGCAATCTGTGGCCTTCTTAACTTCTGGCCGAAATATCATACTTTTCGTCGTCGTCACTTAAATGTCTCAGAATAACGACGGTGGATGTAATTAAGAGACCATTAAGCCCACTTGAAATTAACGCGCTTTTTTGTAAGTAAACATTGCTTTACAATGTAAACATTGCATTATCCGTCCAAACACATAAAATAGTACCGTGATTTCATTCAGATAAAACCATTTAGCCTTCGAACCGGCAGATTATCTTTAATAATGTTTTATGTAGGAATCATCAACTTTTTTATCCTGTATAACCAGTGAGTATGGTTTGAAAACTTGCTGGTTTAAATTTATGTTTAAAATAGTTGTTGGATGAGAGTAAGAAAAGAAAGTTTATTCAAGAAAGTTTTTTGATTTTCTGAGGATGTCATTAAACTTTAAAGATATAATTTAATACAGTTATGATAATTAATTTCGTGATTCTTTTCTGTGATTAAATGTGATTAAATAAATTTGTGATCTTTCCATTAGGAAATAAATATAAGAAACATTATTTTCTCAGAATCTATGAAATGTTTAAAATTCCTGTTTTTCTTTAAATATTTCTTTTCCTTTAAGATTTGATAAATATATGTAGACATCTCCAACTAACTATGTAATGTTCCATTCAATTTTTATTAAGTAAACGAATTAAAATAAATATGGAAATATGAGATAAATATGGAAATATGAGAGTGTTAAAGCACAGATCGTGAGCCAGTAATTATGTACATGGATTATGTTCATTGGAGCACGTGTCGATAGCTTCAGATACCAAATATTCATTAAAATTACTAAGAATGATGATAAATGTACGTAAAGTAATTTGTTTACATAAATTTGATACACTATATTATTTGCTCAAAGACTATTTATAATTACTCTTTGCTTCACTTTATTGCTTTTTACTTTCTCTTACTTACTCCATTAATAAGAATATCAAAAAAAAAAAAAAAAATGACAAACATCATTATTTTTTTATCTTTTATCTTATTTTACGTGTTTATTATCACGAACTTGTAATATATATATATAAATATCATTCTCATATATATGATTTATAGTACATTCATAGTACATTTATAGTGACAAATCATTCATTTTTCAAGATATCGAATACTAATTGAACAGTGGAAAAATTCAGGAAGACGAATTGGCTCGTTACGTAAACGCGAATAGTCACGTATAATTGCAGACAACAATTTTTGTGCGATCGAAACCGTGCCGGTGATACAAATCAAGTGTTAAGCGTTAGAAATTGGCCATTCAGACTGCTGGTTGGGAATGTTGAAAACGAGGGAGAAATGGTGGGGTGAGGCACGGAGAAATACAGTTAAGAATTCGTCGCACGTGGAATCGCTATATCTAGCTGTTCTTGCCCTTATCTGATGCTCCATTTAAATAAGAATTCCTAATTACCATTGTACGCTCCCTTCCAGTCACGATTTACGATTTGCCGTCGATCGATGTACATACACACAGAATAACAACGATCGCTGCTTGTCATCGCTGTTGTTTAAGGGCACCTGCCTTCGTCTCTTTTTTCCTTCTTTCTTTCTTTCTTTCGAGACTGCCAATTCTTCTTTTTATTCTTTCCTATAGGTCTAACGGCATCTTAACGATATCAGCATAGTTTTAACGGACGTATAATGGATAATTTATAACACTGGACAATCGGCAATCGATCAACGATAAATTGAAAATCTTTATTGGCCCGAGGCTAATGAGGCAAGCGATTACGGTTTAACGTTACTCGAAACTGGGATAAGTAATGAGATAGGTGATGATTCTTCCATTATTGTGAAGCGGAACAAATGTTAACTAATATTGCTTCGTTTGGTAACATTAAGTAATATATAATAAATTGTTATCAATAATTATTAATATTTTATTAACAATTATTAATAATACTTTATTATAATACTTTATTATAAATACATAGTAATTAATGTTATATATGACAGTAAATATTAGTATAATTTATTATACTAATACTAATATTCATTAATATTACTATATGACAATATTATTATTAATAATTTATATATATTCTTCTATTACATATATAATGTAAATAAAGTTTTATGTTTTTTACTAATGTCATTATATAAAAATATTAATAACTGAAATAGCGTATTTGTAACAGTTAATATAAATAAATAGTATGTAATAACTCAAATATTTCATTATTATTAAATTTGTGAATATATTCATCAGAAGTATGTTCATTATCATTATATTTATAAATATAATTTTTAGAATGTATATTTGTTAAGACTTTCTTTATTATATTGATGTATATCAATTATATGCTCTAAATGTTCTCGACCTTCTTTCCAAAATACTCTATATGTTTCGCTTTCTCCTACATGTTCTGAAAAACAAGTTTCTTAACAAAAATTTAAATTTCCGTACATAGTCAGAGAAATCCATATGCATCAGTTACAAATACATCTGTTTCAAATGTTTAAAGAAAAACAAGAAATTTAAACATTTATAAACAGATTGAAAAGATTATTTGATTGTTATCTTATGACCTCTCAAAATAATTTGTTAGCATAATAGCTGTGCTACTTCATTGTGACATCTTAATGATCGATGAGATTAATTATGATTTCGCGTGATTTATGACGCTTATTGAAATATAATTACATATGCGTATGTGTGTGTGTGTGTGTGTGTGTGTGTGTGTGTGTGTGTGTGTGTGTGTGTGTATGAGTATATGGCACTGCGAAACTGCATTATCCCCAATTATTGTTAATATATAAATACGTTTATTAATTTATATTTGCTCATGATATTTAATTTTATCGTCAACAATCCTATACAATTTTCTTATTTTGTATAAAAACTTATTACAGTGTGTATGTATATTTCGAAAGTTGCAGCACCCCGATTTTAAATCAAGAGTCACTACTGACTATAAATAAATATCTCATCCGTGCGTAATTGCACGATAATATCTAACCTACTTTCATTTCGTCTAAATTTTAGAATAATCAATAAATTAAATACGTCGTCATGAAGTAAGGGCAAAAATTAATAATAAAATGATAAGTAAAACTCACCGAACGTTTAATACCAAGTATTAGCGATTGTTATCTTTCGATATGAATGTAACGGCTGAAATAAATTAAATATGGCGTCATATACAATAATCAGTAACAAAATAATAATTGAAGCTCACCAAACATTTTACGACAATAGACGTGAATTGCAATCGCACGGCTGTTGACTCTCAACGTAGACATAAGAACTGAAAGAGTTAAAAATGGCGTTATGAAATAAATCCAATACTTTCTATTAATGATAAAATAATAGATGAAACTCACCGACCATTTCACAGTAATGGAGATGCCATTTGGAACTAAGCGACCGTTGACTTTCGATATATAGATTCGATTAAGATCGATATTCTTTTTGGTAATACATACGGACACTAGGTGGCATTTGTTTTCATTGTCTCGTTTTTTCTCAGATTGGATACGTTTATGTTTCGAATCGATATTAGATCTAATATATCCGGCAGTGATACTTGTATCGTGTTTCTGCAGATTTCTCCGTCAGTAATATCAGTTCTATACACTGGTTTTCTATAACGATCTGTATGTTAATCGAGTGCGAATCCGAAAGTGTATTTTCATTCTAGTTCATAAGATAGAGAAATTGCTGCTGTACTGCACGGAGGTTCAACTACGAAGGCGTACGACAAATGTAAGTTGCCTGATTTTACTTTTATTTTTACGATAATTGAAATGACGTGCATTGCGGGAAATTTGCACGTTTTTGCAAGAGTAATGAAAGCATGAAATATCGTTCGAATAAATGTTAAATACTACGTCTACAACTGTGTCTTAACAAGTTAAATTCGTTGAAAGAATTAATTTTTTACATCTGAGTAAAATCAAAAGAACATAACCTAGGTACTTATGAATGCATTTGTCGGTATGGTAGAAACTGGAATACGAAATTTAAAATTTTAGATATTAGTGAGGTTCGAATAATATAATAACGGAACAAATAAATAAGTTTGTTAGATGAATAATAATATTACTGCTTACATATAGATATTTGTTTACATATAATACCTATTTATACGAAATAATCACGGTCTTCGAGTTGTTATTAACACGAGTTTCTCAACGATATTCACACAGTGAACAATAGAACATTGCGTTCGAAAGTTCAGAATTATTTTCCTCCATTGAAATAGTAATGTATCCTAATTATTTTAAAATACGTAAGTTTGTACATCTCTTTGCAAGTTAATGAAATGGAAGTTAATTGATTCTCCTGACAATACTTTCGAAATATTTTTATTTTTATTACATTTTATGAATACAATAAAAATATTACGGATTTTGATATTATTTCAAATACAAGATGTAGTAAAATTACTTATTTCATTGTAAATTATAAAATTATAAAAATACTCGTCAAAAAGTTTGAGTTGCAAGTTTGTGAATAAATAATCATTTTCAACTAGAAGAATTTTGATTTTGAGGTTAATTACTGCTTTCGATCATTACTTTCACATTAATTCATATGCTGTTCCATTATGCTTGTTTTAAATGAAGAATATGTCTTTGAATATAACAGTGCATTATTTTGTTAATTAAGTTTACGAGTGCAATATATAGTGAATCATTTAATTTAAAGGGTTCTAAAAAAACTTTCTAATAATGAATTAAAAAAATTAAAATATAATTTTTAGAATCGTGTCAGTCTTGTAGCGAGAATACGATGTTTTATTTTTTATATATTGTTAATGTAAATCGAGCAAGATGTTCGCATAATTGTGAATTGAATATAATTTCATATGAGAAACAGAGGGTTTGAGACTTTTTTGCACAATAATTTACTAATTTTACACAACAATTTGCGAACACTTAAGCCATCTCATATAATTGATATTAAAAATCATTTAATCTATTAAATGTTTCAACGAGTGCTATACTTTGAATACTTTATACGTCTTTATACCTTCAAATTTCCTATGTGTAAATATATAATCATTAGTCTCTTATTAATTTATATATTTCTGACTCATTAAATACAATATAATTGATGTATAATATTGTTGATATAAATCAACCAAACATATTTATGAAAAGTATCTGAAAAATGTATCTCATACTAATATATCATTTCCTAAAACTTTTCATGCAAAAACATTTCACAATTAGTCCAAAATTAATGGTTTTTGAATCTAAAACCTTTTTGCTTCTATCAAAGTATATTACACGTTACCATTATCATACAGTTGGTATCAACTTTTATAAAAACTCTATATACTACTATTATATTTTATTTGCAATAGTAATTGTACTTGCGAATAAGTATTTTCTATAGTTATTATTATTTCTAAAAATCTTTTCTAATGTTTAAAAAGTCCTTGTAGAAAACACTATAAGTGTCAGACATCAAGTTTTCAGTCATTATATTCTAATACATACATTCTACTTGAAACTGAAAACAATATATAAAAAAAAAAATGTATTTTTGCTCAATCTCACACGGTGATTGAATATTAGGATTAGTATCTATATAGTTACTTATAGATACTATATTAGTTAGATGCTATGCTCTTATACATACTAATTCTATCTTATAGAACTATAATATAGTTACCATTAGGATTAGTATCTTATAGTACCTTATACAGTATATTAGTATAGTATAGTATGTTATAGATAGTACCTATAATGATTAGTATCATGTAGTACCGATGCAGTACTTGCAAATTCAAACAAGCAACATTTCTCTTCCTCTTTCTGAAAAATCTGAAGGAGGTTCCCCTAGAGAGCTCTTTATTTTTATTTTGTCCGTTCGTTTCCCGAGTTTCGTCGAGTCGCGCTTCTTGTTTGGTCTTCACGGGCAAAACAACCTCGAACGCGGCTAATGGGCCGAGCTCACGTCGCGGCTCGCTTAACGATCAAGTTCGATTTCTCTTGGCATCGTGTGCTAACGCGTGTGCACACGCACGGTGAAAACCGTATGGGGTGCCATCGGAAATTATTGTCGTTTAGTTCGATACGTGAACGGACCACCTTCCGCGAGAGCCTAGTAGCTACCTACTAGTCCAGCATACCGTGTGACAATGACCGATCTCGATTCCGTTTGACCTTTATGTGGCGAACCTGACTAGAGGCGGACGTGAAAGAATTAAGTGAAAATTCAAAATCGGTATTATCGTCTAACGTTCTTCGAATTCGCTAGAGACACGCAAATGTAGATGCTTTTTTTTTTTTAAATTATTTCTTAATGTTCAAGTTCAACGATTGGGATTGATACAGATTTTAGTACAATTCTCTTTTTAGTGATAAAAAAAAGAGTTTCTTCCTCACGATGTGATGTAATTGTTATAATATAACGTATGAATAGTTCTTTTCCTCTTCTAATCAATTTTAAGTGCAAAATTTGAAAGTTTTTTTTAAAATTTATGATAATAATATTTATATAACGCAAATCGATCGTTATTTTAGTATGATTATTTTTTTTAATGACACGGAGATTTCCTTTGATAACAATTAGTTGAGAAGATCGAAGAATAGTGATAATGGAAGATTGGGAATTTTTTTAGTTTGTAATAATAATATTTATATCTATTTATGCTTTTATCTGATTTTTAATTTATTTAATAAGAAATATATTTTTAAAGAAATTTTAATGATTCGTAGTCTCATGGTAATAATTTTCAAGGTAATAATTTATTTAAATTGCGTTAAAACATCTTATTACGTTGAAAATGTTTCAAAAGCATTTGAAAGAAATACAATGTACATTATGCCCGTAAATAAATAGCCCGCATTAGGCGCTCCGTTTTAATTGCAGTGAAAGTGTCACACTTCGTGGCATAGTTGTTTCTAAAGATCGTGGTCTTTACCAAAATTTACTTTGGTAAAACTGGTAAAATTTACTTTGTTGATTAGTAGCATAATTACCAAATTACCAGTCAAACATCTATATCATCATTTTTAATCAAATTTGTTCATTCTAGCATCTTTTTATATCTTTGAAACTGTCCAACTAACAACAAAAGAACACAATTATATTTCTAATATATATAACTGATCTACAAATCCTACAAGTCAAATTATAAATTAACATAATGCTAAATAGAGCTTTGATTGATTGGAATAAAATTTAGTATTTTAGTCCATGATTTTAATTAAAATTTAATCGAAATAAAAATTAATTAATTAAAATAAAAAATTTGATATTTGTTTGTCTATTATTATTTTACTCTCAAAATGGTTCTGGTTCTCGAAGTCTCTCGGGGATTCTGAGTCGAGTAATATCACAATCCCATCCAAAGTCTTCTTCTTTGCATATTTTCGTCCTGCATGCATGTTCATATTTCCGAAAGTCCAACAAATTGCAAACAAATTGCCAAAGAATTTGCAAACCAATCCGAGTATGTTTGAATTCGGATAATATCCGAAAAATGTTTTGGATCCTCGTATATACCTGTAATAAGTAACAATATATCTGTCCTCGTATACCTGTAATAAGTAACAATATATCTGTTATTGGCATGTACCTGTAATAAGTTACAGCATATCTGTCAATTGTCCATAATTAACAGTCGATAATAAATTGTCCCGGAATAACTTCCAGCAGCTCAATAAAACCATAAATCAGTCCAATAGAATTATTCCAACGGGAACAGGCATTTGCTAGTGTCATTATTATAAAACAAACAACAAACCATGAATCCTATTCTAGAAATAAAGGAATTCATTCATATCAAGGTGGTTCATTCGTTTTTGCATCTGAAAAAAGATTAGTTAGTAAAAGTAAAAGAATTGTAAATTACAATACAGCCTCCTTCTTTACAAACAAAAGTTTTAACCATTGAAATGGTTTAATATTAACTGTTGTTAATATTGATACAATAGAATGTCTGTTGCTGTGTGACAACTTTTATAGTTGCTGCTGGCAGATAATCTTGTTCGAATACTAGAAAGATTTTACTGTATTTTCATTCACGACGAATGAATTACATGTAAAAGCATCGATGTTAAACCCATTGAAAAAATATTGCATAATGATAGTGGATGTCAATAATAATTGGTAGAAAGCTAGTAACGATAGATTAGATTTAACAGCTCTGTAAAATTCCTTTTGTGTTATACATAAAGCCTCATGCTATTCAAACGAATTAAATCCTTTTACCCTTGCAGACGAATTGTCTGAAATAATGTATAAAGTAATATAAGTTGTGAAAAAGATATTTCTTTCGCTCATTTATATGTAATACTTTTAACTGTAATACAGTCACGTTTCACACATAATTATCTCTATATATGTAATAACATATATGAATATTACAGGAGATGAATGTAATAAGTCAATTTTTGTAGATTTTTCTTGTTGATTCTAATGCTACAGGTGGAAGATATCCAATTTTGATATAATTGAAATTGAAATTTAAAAATAATAATAGTAATAAATCAATATTGAATGGAGTTAATTTTAATAAATAACTTATTTTAATAAATAACTTATTCGATCCATCAATCTACTTCCTTTTTTAAATTTTCAATTTAATTGAATGTTTATTACATCATAAGTTATGATATAATTATAATATAATTGAAAAAGGGGCTCTGAAAACAATCGCATATTTTCAAAGTTTCACTTCAAATTATTTCATCATTTTTTAAAATTGCACCCTTATGAAAAAAAAAAAATCTGCCATCATACACATATCATATTGTTGTCTTTCACATTTGAAATTATCAAATGGCGGCGATAAATTTTACAACGATGAAATTATATATTAAAGCAAATATAACAATTACACACGATATAATAATAATAAATAAGACAGATATATACCAATATATATAATAATAATAAATAATAATAACAAAGATATATAATAATAATAAATAAGACAGATATATACCAGTAACAAACAAACAAAATTCGAAGCCTAAAGTCTCGTTCATAATTTGAAACTGAAACTCGTGGGTAGAACGTATCGAACAGCCTATCTGTTTTAAACACAGTGCCAACCACCTATCAATTACATTAAATCTCAACAAAGATTAAACGACTCTATCGGGGGAAGAACATTAAATATCTTCACGTTGCCAGTGGTGGTTAGTGTCTCACGCGACACCACTGAGAGATGAGAAAATCTCTCGTTATTAGTACGTAATATCAACGGTTAGGATCGACGTAACCATACCATTGCACGTTTCAACTTTATTACTATAATCTTTACAATAACTGTACCCCTTGGTACTGTTACCACTATTCCAGTATCTTCGCCGCGTCTATCATCGAGCAGCCGGCTATTCAAATAATCCACAAACTCGCGGTATCAATCGCCGACACCTCGTTATCATTCCATTTGCACGATTAGCCGCGAATCCTCCATCCAGCGATCGATCCTTGTACGAAGCTTGTACAAGCTCGGTTCCGTGTGTTTGCACCAGGAAGAGAAGGCACGCTGCATTTCGAAGCACTTTGTAGAAAGCATCGATCGCGTTGGTGGCTCGTTACAATGGCGTGTACGTATGTATGTACAAACGCGAGATCGTTCATCCGTTGCAAGAGCCGAGCATCGATCGAACAGCTTGATTGCGAATCGAACGAAACAACAGGAAGAGATAACTTTCGCGTATTTGAATTTTTCTACGTCTTTAAATAATTTTGTACGTATGCTGTTGGAAAAGGGGATGATTTGAAGGAGGGAGAGAAATTATGCAATTTTTACTGGATACACTGCGTTTCGTAACGTTTCGAACAGTTGTGCCAAAACGATTAAGTTCGTTTTTTTCTTTTTTCTTTTTGGAGAGAAGATGCTCGATCGGTGCACTTAACTTTTCACATTTGAAACGAATCTTTAAGTTCTGTTTCTTTAACACTTGTTAACCAACGGAACAGTGATGTTGGAATTTTTATTTTTTAAAGTGTAAAGCACTATTTTAAATGATACTTTAAATAAAATATACAATTTAAAGTATAATTTAAGTTTAGAAGAATTTTTTGAAGAGTAGAGTTTAGAGATTATTTATGCTGATGTGTAAAGTTACTCGCACTGCCGGTGTGAAAATTTTGGAATACTATAGACTTTTGAAACGACAATCCTTGAATAGGTAATTTATTTGCGATGCTATCGTCTTGAAATATGAAAAATCTTGCGCATAATATAAACAAACAAAATACAAAATATAGTGCTTCTTATAATTTCTGGCACGTGAAACGATTTCTTATCGATCTTTCATTTTTTTTTTGTTTTTTTTTTTTTTTTTGTTATATTCTTGATAATGTGAATTTGCATAAAGGTCTGTCGATTGATCTAATCTAAAAGTAGGCTAAAAGTCTATTGATCGTACTATTCTTGGCAAAAAGTTTTCGATCAAACAAATATCCGAAAATGTTGAAATCTTTCGTGCAAGGGAATTCAGTTGAAATCGTCGATTCCATTTTTCCATGTATTTATCATATCTAAGAAATTTCAATGTTCAAGCACTTTTAACTTGTGATTAGAATTTCTGGAACGTGTGAAAAAATTTATTTTATCTACAAAGCGAGGGATACAACTTGAAAAGATGACCCCAGGCAATTATGTTAAATAACCTGTTGCATTAAATAAAAATGTCGATGAGTTCATTTGTTACAGTAGGAAATTTACATTAGAAGAAAAGGAGGTGTATCGTTTTCACGAGTATAAAGGAACATTTACAGAAAACAAAAAATACAAAACAGTGACAAATGAAGTAACTTTTATTACGTTGATTAGATTTTTTTCATGTTGATACAGCTCTCTCTCTCTCTCTCTCTTGTTCTCTGTATGTATAACACGATAGTTAGATTGTTACATTCGTATTTATTGCCAAGTTCACGTTAACCTCATTCTTGTTATATCTTTGATTAACAAATTAGGTTACAGATGTACGATGAACGTAATACAGAACGCGTATAATTAAATCGTAATAAATGCCTGGCTTCCTGTAGGCGGGTATTTTCTTATCTAAAAGTTCACCGAGTAGTTGGTAACATGGTGGTAATACAGGCAATTATCATGCTTTCTTGAGCAAATAAAATGATTACTATTCCAATTATTCCAAATGGGAAAAAACGACTTGGGCCTCGAAATGTGATCTCGAAATAATACATAGCGGTTACTTCAACATAAATATCGTGAAAAATAATTGACAAAAGGGAGAACATGCACGAGAGAAAACACGAAGATAATATTCCTTCGCTATTTCTTATTTTCAGTTCAATCTACAAAGCGTGTTAATAGAGGGAAACATTCTCCTCTTATCTGCTCCAAATGAAAATACAATATTCTTGAGTTTAGTGTTATAACGTATCGCAAAATGATAGGTACGGGTCTTGAAATCGAGTGTATGTGTTCATAAGGTCAAAGGTGAAAGCTTTTAATGTACTTCATATACTTCAGCGTACACTGTACAATAGACAGTTCGATTTTTCCCCATGTGTGAATAATTTGTGCACCCTTTAGATTATGAAACCATCTTATCGGAACAAATTTCTCGTGAAAAAAAATAATAACCTAGCCTAAACCTAAATCTAAGATTCGAAACAAGAATCAGAGTTTCGTTCTCGACAAAAATGAGTGCATATGCATATTCAATTTCACATTTTTTTTTTTTATTCTGGAATTTTTCTCTTGCTCGATTGCAACGTTTTGTAAATTCTCGATTTTCAATATGTATAGGTGTATACGAAAATAAAAAGAATCGAAATAATTTCGTTTTTTAGGACAATGTTCTACATGCAAGTGAAATTAAATGCTTCGCACAAATTTCTGTAATTTAATTTGCAAACACAAGTGACGGATATAACAAATCAAGGACAAACATCTTCTGTTGGACAAACATGTCATTTCAAACTTTCAAACGTGCAATCATCGCGTAAAATATTATTCTCGATCAATTCCAATATTGTGGGATCTCCGCTCGGTTTCAATCTGACTTTTTCGCCTGATCACAGTTAGAATGGATTTCACGCATTTTGAAATTATTCTATGGACATCACTGAAATAACGTGAACTTGACAAGAATTTCATTTACCATATTTTTTGGATACTTTATATATAGATACTTTCGTACATATCTCTGCAACTTTCCATCGTGCACATTTTTTTGTGTTTTTCAGATATGCATAAATATAGCGTCCTGGTCACAATTTAACTATTTCATGTAATATTTACTACCATTTGTATACGAAGGTGAATTTTCATGGAAAAGAAAGTAAAGAAAACGCTATTTACGTATTTACGGCCAGAGATAGCAATTTTGTTTCGTTTTTTGGGTGCCATTTTATACATATATATAGACTACTGTGCACAAATAATTGGACAATGCAATTTTATCAAAAGCTTGATATTTTTGTTATGATAATGAAATTGATGAACAATTTTTTGGCATTTTCATGCATTCATTTTTAAATAGCTGATAATGCTTAACTCTATGTATGTTCCAAAACAAATTTCCTTGATAATTATCATCGTGTGAAAATCTGTTTGGCCTTGGGATAATAAATAATTTATTTCAGAGGCCAGTGTGATCATTTTAAGAATACACTGTTTCAGGCATTTTGTATGTCGTTAGGCAAAAACAAATGTCTGCATTAATACATCCTGCAATGTTTACTCAAGTTTAAATATTTGAATGTACAGTATTTTATCCATTTTTATAGTTTTTTTTTTGCAATTAATCGATTTGGCAAACGACTTATATTTTAATCATTCTAGTGCATACCGTTGATTATCAATTGATGCATGCTTGCAATTAGATACAATAATCTCTTAAAATTATAACGCGATGAAATAAAACTTTGGCCATTTTTCACCGTTCTGTCCCCTATATTTTCACTCTTCTGTTTTCTCTGTGTGCAATTTCGTCCCGCATTAGTATTAATTATTAATTGATCCCAATACAATTTTCAGACACGATCAATGAACAGATACACGTACTTAAAAAGTCACTCGCTGCAAAGTCTTCGGCCACACTCAGTTGTTACATCGACTTATTCATTTTATCAACAGGTCCCATTAACAGGTACACACGAGCCGTTTATTTCGAAAGTATAAATTCACTCGACAACAGTGGTCGTCATAAATAAATGGTTAAAAGTCACTTGTGCTGAGAACAACGATGCACAAATGTGCGAGATAGATAAACAAATGCCAATCTTCACGGAAGTTACTTCACAGTCGATTTTTCTTTTTTTCGACCCCTTCGAACATCTCTCGTGACGACTTGTGCAAACAAAATTGATTCAGATTCAAATTCAGAAGTATCTAAAATAGTTGCGCGCGGTCGTGTTCTTGGGAGAGCGCGGCGTGCGCGCGCGGAGATATCAAGCGCGCTGTGTTCCTCCTCCGGTTAGCTCCTCGTGCTAGTGGGACCTTGTTTCATGACCCACATAAAGCAAGGCCGTTAACACTACTCGCGACTCGCGCGCGTATGGGTGCGGGGCCCCAACGAGTTACTCGCCGCTCTATGGGACCCCACGTGCCCCCCTCCACCGTTCACTCTCAGGGGGCCCGACGTGCTCCTCCGATATACGCTACCTGCACATACCTGCATGTACCTGTATGTATATATATATTTGACCATACGTCACGTGTGAGATGAACCGGAGAAGATGCACTCGCTGGCATATGTGTGCGCGCATGCGAGACGCGAGTTTGCAACGAGAGAGAGCCCCTGTGTAGTAAAGGTTAGCCGTTTCCATATCGTCGTGGATAATTTCCGATCCTTCTCGACAGGATTATGCGCTGATGCGTATATGTATGTAGAAACCGGTATCTGTATTAATTGGCTGAGAAATTTCATTAGGAGCTCTCTTACTGTTGCAAACCACAGTGTGTAAATGTATATTTCTAAGAAAATCTCGGAAATTGTCACCTGCAATGCGAACGAAACTTGAGATAATTAAAACTAAGTAGATTAGTACAGGCACAATTCTTCTGACCTGCCATTTCTAACGTTGCATTCGTAACTTTGGACAGTTTTTATCGCATTTATTAATACTGAGAATAGTGTTCGAGGGACAGTCGGTGTCACTGTGTTACGTTCGTCGAGAACCAAAGCGATAAAGGACACGTATAAACCGAAAGTCAAGCGCGGAGAGAGGGGGGGGGGAGGAGGAAAGTCAGGTCCTCCGGGTCCTGTTCCGTGCACTTACGCGTTCAGCACTTTTATAGCGTGCGCGCTGAATGCACATCCGTGTGCAAGTGTGTGTGCAAGTTAGTAGGTCACACGAACGTGAGACGTTTGCACACATCGAGCATCGAGCGTGTGTTATCATCGTGGAGAACTGTGACTCCGAACGAGGCTTCCACACGAGGTGGGGTACCTTGATCTTGACTGGATGCAAGGTCCATTTCGCTGTCGTCGTGCATTCAATATGGCATTGCTCCTGTCTGCATTGTTCGCATTGCTGCTGTTATTCGTAATGTGTAAACGGACTTTATGCTGCGTTACGACGACGGGTAAATGGGAAAAGTTCTCCGAAGTTATATATGCACGTTTGCGAACTTTCCGTTAAACATGCTCGTACGATCTAATAGAGAAGCAAATATCATAAACGACTCGAATTATCTCTCCTCTTACAACTTACTCTTACATTAGAGAGATAACGAGAATTTGTCGTTTGCATCTACGATTTCTTCTCTCTCGCTCTCTTTCTTTATCCATAAGTTGAGAATAAATTGCGTATAAGAATAATTTGTATTGTGCTTGTATTCTACGATATTACGTATGTATGTGTAGCGCAATGAATACAACATAAAATCTAATTGTATACGAGAGTGTCTCGGCTAAACGGAATCTGTCTTATTCAATGTTCGAAGAAACTCGGAAAATTCGTTTTCCCTCGATAAAATAAGGTTATTTTTTTTTTAATGAGATTTTCAAACATGTAGTATAAATTGAAAACGTGTCTCAGTCGATATTTACAATTTTCAATAATTGCGTTTTAAAAATTATTCACTTGTGTGCTAGTTTTACATAACGAAATAATTAACTAAAACTTTTGCAAACTTTTGCAAATTTTTATACGTGATATTTTCGAAGATAGATCTTCAAGATCACCTGAAAATCACTTTGAAGTAGTAGAAATTAAAAATTCTGTTTATTGTTAAATTATGTTAAAACAAATAATCAATTTTCGAATATCGAGTAGGCGGTTATAAGCACGCTTAGTGCCACCTGACGGGGACGTTCTGTACTAGAAGGAAATCGTGAAACAAGTTCAGAGATTGCAAATACGGTAAATTTGCATAAATCATTATGCAATAGAATCGATGATACGTCTTATATACGTATGTATCTGGTTTTTGCATTCGTGCACATACTGTCACGAAGGTTAAAATTTTGAATATCTAAATGATTCCTTATTCCGCAGCGTGTTTAAGAACTTCTGTATTCTCCATAGCAAGTAACGTCGGTATTATAGCAAAGAAACATCTATCTATATTTAATAAAACGATATGTTTTATTAATTAATTTATTATATCAATATTAATTTATTAATATTAATAAAACATATTTATTTATTAATTTATTAATATTCGAGAAATAAATTATTAAGTAAATTTCAATAAAACGTCATTCACATAAAGTTAAGATAAATAGAGGAAATACACTGCCAATGGATCCATTTTTTGTTCCTATAAATTTTTAGTAATTTGATAAAATAAGAAGATGAAGAAACGTAGTAAATAACTCCTTTGTAGAAATTTTACATGAAATTATAAAATATCATTTCTTACAAGTGATATCAATGTTAGATCTCTTGTTAGAATTTGATTCAAGAATCTTCATTCTTGATAGAACTTGTCAATGGAAATTAACACAAGTGCAAATAATTTTTGACGTAAATTACATTTCGATAGAATTTCTTCGCAAAAATATTCTGGTAATTAAAATAATAATTTCCTTAAGATAGGAAGGTTTATAAATTTTCATTACGATTAATGTGATTATTATTGTTTCATAAAAAGAACTTGAAGTAATTTTAAAATGATCATTGCTGACTTTAATATAATGTTTATCATTTACAAGTATTGATCTCACTGTAGTATTTGTTATTATCAAGCAATAATAAGCAACGTATGCAATATATAAAAATCTTTATTTTCAATGAGATGAACATTATTTTCAACTTTAAATACAGTAGAATTTATTTGCAAAATTTTCACTCAAAATACTCATTTAATACCAAGAACACTCTAAGCCATAAAATATTAATCATCTTCCAAATAAAGCATTCAGCAACAGAATTGTATCTTTAATATTTTAATTGTATCTTTAATATTAAAAAAAAATATATATATATAATTATTTTAATATTTATATTTTAATTGTATCTTTAATTACATAATTACATAATTATACTTTAAAATATATAGATATAATTAAATTATATCTATATATTTTAATTGTATCTTTAATATTTAAAAAAAAAAAGAAAAAAGAGAGAAAAATCCTCGCTGGCCCTTTTGTAAGAACCCGCGAGGTCGATGCTTACGAAGAAGTTCCTATCCTATTGATTGACCTGGATCTGCAGAAGATCTGTACGCTGGCGGAGTGCCGTGATTTCGCGTTTTCTGCCGGTTTTGCACGCGATCTGTAATTATTGACTAACTCGTAGCGGTCACGATACTTGCCTGAACGTTAGTCCCTGCAGGTTGTTCCCGCCGTATCTGGGTCATCGAACGAGAGAAAAAGAGAGGGAAAAGAAACTTGAAGATCTTCAGATTTTCGAGAATTTTCGTTTTTCTTGCCTCTTTTATTGGTCTTCGAATCTTCCTTGTACAGCAATGGTGACAATATATCTTGGATTCTCTCGCGTATATCATGATAAACGAGCGGCTTAGGTTCTAGCTAGACACCGAAATACATGCGTAATCATCAAAGCGTTCAATTCAGATGATTCGTTAATATCTATATATTAAACTTCTTTTTTCTTTTAGAACAAAAAAAAAAAAAAAAAAAAAAAAGAAAAGAAAGAAAACACCTCCGTACATATGCGCAGGAGAAGAGACACTGTAATGAAAATACAGAAGAAACATACCGTGTTCGGGGGTGTACGTATGGCACGTTCCTGTTCAAGAGATGTATATTATTAATTTAGCTGTGACATCTAGAAACGAATTGTCTGCGACTTATAACAAAGTATAGGACTTTAAATCTTATTTTCGGCAAGCGGAAAGCGGCGTGGATTCAATTAAATAGATTCAAACGTTTACACCGTTCGTCGCGAATGTATCATAATATTTTATTTCAACTTGGTAAATAAAAAATTATGTAGACTTCATTTTAAAAAGCTCCTTTTCCTCTACTTTGAAAAGCGCTCCGAATTTATCGCAAGTCTCTTAGATGTATAAAATTATTATTTTCACAGTATCTATTTTGTGCGAGATTGTATTATTATTTTGATCAGCTTCACTTCTCTCAAAGTTTGATTTCCGTTTTCTTTACAAACAAGCGACATGTACGACATTTCTTACATTATTTGAAAAATTCCGCTCTCGTAGCACCGCGCCAAAACCCGTCTCCACTTTTCTCTATGCTGTAAGTACTCGCACTCAGGTGAATCGATAATCGTAAATAATTGTACCATGCTTCGCAAGTGCAGTCTCGATGCAACGAACGATCCTTATCAACCTCAGACACACTAGATCAATAGGGCACCTAACCCTCGACATTTAACTCGAATTAAACTCGTCCGTTCCGATTATTTCTCTATAAGTCGTTTTGACTTTCAGCAACTCGATAGTACATATATATCCTCTCAAGTTCGAACGTTTACATACCCTCCTGTATGCGCGAACTTCGTTTCTGTTAAATCAATAAACGACGGATATACAACAACTATATTTTACTAAAGAGACTCTCATTGATTGAACAAAACGAACATCCCTAGCTATAATATCTCTCCCGAACGATTTGAAAACTTGCCTAGCGTTTCGAAATTGTTCTAACAAACGCGACGTAGATGGAACACGGGTCTGTCGTTAATTCCATCTGCTCGTCGACGATCGTAGAATCAAGATCATACCCTGAAGAATCAAGAATCTTCCGACTACCGCGTCTCTACCCGTTTCGTCTCTTCTTTCCGGTTTAGGGAGCTTTCAAACAGCTTTTCAAACGATAACGCCTTGTTGAGCGAGCAATTGCTTCCTCTGGTGAAGGCTCGGCGACTCGCCCTCCATCTCCGCGACGGTTTTAACGCCGTCGAACGACTTCGAGGTCTTCAAGTTATTCAGTGCTTTCAAACAGCTGTTCGTGGTCATTTCTAACGACTTGGAGCTCTTCAGCGACGCGTTCGCCAATTTCTTGATGGTCTCCGAAATGGGACACTTGATGAAATCGGCTCTCTCCCTTTCCTTCTCTTTGATCCTCTGATTGTTCTCCACGACCAGCAGAGGATCCTTCGTTTCTTCTTCCTGTCCACTCTCCTCTTCCTCCTCCTCCTCCTCCTTTTTCGCTGCATCTTTGAAATCCTTTTGACTCTCCGGCGACTCGGTCTGATCCTGATCGTGAGCCGATGATTCAACGTGATCGTTGTTGTTGCTGTCTTCCTCGTCCTTCCGGTCGTCTTGGCTCAGCAAAGACTTGGGCGGTGCCTCGACGTAGCCGCTCTCGTCGCTGTCCACTTCCTCGTCCAACGAGTCCAAGGTCAAGAAATGGGACTCGTCGTTCTGCAGCAAGTCGTGGCTCATCCTGCCCGGGTATTTCTCCATCACTCGTCTATCCTGCGGGTCGTCAAGCCTGCGTAGTATCTCGCCCCTCGGCCTGTAATCAACCACGTCGTCGAAGTCCTCCGCGTCCTCGAAGTCGAACACGTGCGAGGCTGGATCCTCGATCTCTTCGTCCTCCTCCTCCATCGACTCGTCCTCCTCGTTGCGCGATGGAAACATCTCTCGGCCGGCGTGCACGACGACGTCACGACGGTGAAAACGCGGACTTCCGGCACAGGTCATGAAGTTTGGGGAACCCTCGGAGTTCCTTCGTGGCCCGGCACCTCTCACCATCGCCTTGTTCGCGAACATCACTCTTCTGTCCATCTGTTGCTCCCTTGTGTCACCTGCGAACGAAAGGAAGCACGGGAGTGTACAATTTCTTTTTATTTATTTTTTTCTCTTTTTCTTTTTTTTTTATTTACTTTTTTCGCGCGCAAAACAACCTCCTGTTAATTACTCATTTCCGCATCGCGTGTAGAATTCATCTAGAGTCTACTTGACAAATCTTCAAACTCGACTTTCTGGAAAACGGAAGCCTCGAATGAAAAAATTTTGCTCTGCATCTTTTCCTTTTTCTTTTTTTTTCTTTTTTTGACAAAAAAAAAAAAAAAAAGAAAAATGTGAAAAGAGGATGAGGTGTGGATTTATACGTGAAACTTAAGTTTCCAAGGTCATGTTCTTTACCAGCTATACGATGCAATAAAAAAAAAAAGTTGTATGAGGAAAAGTATCGATGACCTTGGAAACTACGAAAAAATGAGCTTGAAAAAAAATATTCTTACGAGTTATTGACCTGTCATTATCATTTATGTTAGGCAAAAAATATTTTTTGCATCATCACAATTCGAAAAGATATTTAGGTGGCCACTTGAATGGATCACCCTGTATGTTTTGAGCATTAATCAAAATACTAGGTATTACTGCAGTATACATGGAATTTATACTATTCATTCGTACTAACAAAGAATCTATGTATAGAATTACAACAGTGCAATTTTATTATTTATAACAAGTATTGAATATTAAAATTATAAAAGTTCTAAAACTTCTGAGTTTGTATTTGTGCATTATGTGTATTATATATAAATTTTGCATATTATCAAAACAGAGATGACATACATTAGGTCTGAACAAAATTAATTATTATTTTTATCACATGTTAATACAATAATTTATATCTACATTTACATAAAAATTATTGTTATTATACTCACACACATGTGTAATAATTCAAATCGTGAAGAATTTGTGTCACTGATTAGTCAGATTATTCGATTCCAAATTGCTTGAATTCAAGGATTTCACAAGTTGATTAAATAATGAATATTCGAGTAATGAAATGACGTGGTTATATAATGACGTGGTTATATAATCCACAGTTTTAAAATAGTTTAATAATAATTCGCTGTATCTATGAGACGCGAGATTATCTTTTTTATACAGAGAAAAATTGATCTTTTTTATACAGAGAATGCAATTATCTTCGAAATTATATTTGAAGAAATGTCTTAAATGTTTTTTTTTTCTATTTTGAGAGGATAGTAATTTGGTACACTCAGTTTGTCTTTATATAACGCGTGTAGGAAATATGGTTACCATTATTTTTTCATGTACAATTATGTAATTCTTTTTGCATCAATCGATACAGCAGGTCTCTACAAAAACTTATCCACGTCTTTAGTAATTTAGTAAATTAGTTTAGGAAATATTTTTTTTATAAAATCTATAAAAGAATATTCCTCGTCTTTCATATGATAGATTTTACAAAATTAAAGTTAAATTTCCGATATATATAGGTTAATACTTTTTTTTGCAAAAAAAAAAAAAATGATCTGCTACATCGACTGACGTAAAAAAAAATTCTATTTAGAGATAAATTGTGTATACCAAATTACTGTTTTTTCAAAGCAGGAAAAAAAAATGCATTTGAGACATTTTCTAAACGACGAATTACATTTTTAGATGAAAATGGGACAACACCCTGTATATATAAGCATGTTTCATCTTTCTTCCTATCTATCTGACTCTGTTTCAAGAACGTAATTGAAATTCCTAGTATAACAAAAATGTCCCTCAATATTAACTCAAAAATTATACATACGTATAATTAATCCAGTAATTTAAAAGTGTAGAGTGAAAATTTCATTGTCTTGCAATATTCAACCTTGCAATATATAAAAAATGCATTTGAGACACTTTTTAAACGACGAATTACATTTTTAGATGAAAATGGGACAACACCTTGTATATATAAGCATGTTTCATCTTTCTTCCTATCTATCTGACTCTGTTTCAAGAACGTAATTGAAATTGCTAGTATAACAAAAATGTCCCTGAATATTAACTCAGAAATTATACATGCGTATAATTAATCCAGTAATTTAAAAGTGTAGAGTGAAAATTTCATTGTCTTGCAATATTCAACCTTGCAATATATAAAAAATGCATTTGAGACACTTTTTAAACGACGAATTACATTTTTAGATGAAAATGGGACAACACCTTGTATATATAAGCATGTTTCATCTTTCTTCCTATCTATCTGACTCTGTTTCAAGAACGTAATTGAAATTGCTAGTATAACAAAAATGTCCCTCAATATTAACTCAAAAATTATACATACGTATAATTAATCCAGTAATTTAAAAGTGTAGAGTGAAAATTTCATTGTCTTGCAATATATAAAAAATGCATTTGAGACACTTTTTAAACGACGAATTACATTTTTAGATGAAAATGGGACAACACCTTGTATATATAAGCATGTTTCATCTTTCTTCCTATCTATCTGACTCTGTTTCAAGAACGTAATTGAAATTCCTAGTATAACAAAAATGTCCCTCAATATTAACTCAAAAATTATACATACGTATAATTAATCCAGTAATTTAAAAGTGTAGAGTGAAAATTTCATTGTCTTGCAATATTCAACCTTGCAATATATAAAAAATGCATTTGAGACATTTTCTAAACGACAAATTACATTTTTAGATGAAAATGGGACATTACCCTGTATATATAAGCATGTTTCATCTTCCTTACTATATATTTGATTCTATTTCAAGAACGTAACTGAAATTCCTAGTATAACAAAAATGTCCCTCAATATTAACTCAAAAATTATACATGCGTATAATTAATCCAGTAATTTAAAAGTGTAGAGTGAAAATTTCATTGTCTTGCAATATTCGACAGCGTCGTGGTGCATGTACCTGTAGCGTGATGATCTTCCGGGCCAGGAGCTCTTTCCTCGCTGGTCGCGGTGCTAGCTGTCTCACATCCGCTGGAGATACTTCCGTTCTCGTCGGATGACTCGCGATTCAATGCGTCGAGCAACCGGGCAAGCCTCCAGCTGTCTTGATCTTGCCAGCTGCGTGCCACGTTCTCCAACGTCCTCAACTCGTCGAGGATCCTCTGTTGCTCGATCTCCTCAGCGACGATGTCCTCCTCGATCGCTGACAGTTTCGGCGCGCTTTTCGATCTCTCGAGCGGTGGCCGGTAATTCTGGCCGCCGGTGCTGAGAAGCAGCTTCCGTCGTGGTAACGATGGGTTCTCGTACAGAGCGTTTGCTAACGATAATCTGAAAACGACGGAAATCCACCGTTTCAATGGAAATTCGCTGGTGAATGTTAAATTTTTTTCTTTTTCTTTTTGTTTTACAGTGGAAGGTGTGAGGTTAGAAGAAGTATGAAATGAGAAGGACTTAATGTTTGGTCAGAATGTTTCATCATCATTATTATTATTATTGTTCTTTTTTAATTTAAAGTTGGATTAATTTCTACATTTAGTAGAATGGGGATTTTTATACACTTTTCACGGGGAATTAGAAGACAAATTATACAAAATATACAATGTTTGAAAAGATAAATTTATAATATGCAAAAACCTACGATACATAACACGTGAAACATAAAATAGAAAAAAAAATAATATGATATATAAAATTAACACTTTATCGACCGTGTATTAGCGGTGAATAGTTAGTCGATTAATAGGTTACCGATCGGTAAAGTGTTAAAATATGTTAGCCGATTAATAGGCTACCAGTCGGTAAAGTGTTGAAATATGTTAGCCGATTAATAGGCTACCGGTCGGTAAAGTGTTAAAATATGTTAGTTAACCGATTAATAGGCTACCGATTGGTAAAGTGTTAAAATATGTTAGCCGATTAATAGGCTACCAGTCGGTAAAGTGTTGAAATATGTTAGCCGATTAATAGGCTACCGGTCGGTAAAGTGTTAAAATATGTTAGTTAACCGATTAATAGGCTACCGATTGGTAAAGTGTTAAAATATGTTAGCCGATTAATAGGCTACCGGTCGGTAATTAATTTTCTCAATTTTATGCCGGTGAAAATTTGGTATTATTTCCCGTATTGATTAAACATTCTCACGTTCTTACTTTTAACAACCTGGCTGTTTTCTTCTCAAACAATTGCCTACTCCTTCTCGAGAGTGTGTATATATATATATATATATACTCCCTTCATGGCAAAAGAGTGAAAGAACACTCGAGTCACACAGTAAACACGATAGAAACGGGAATAGCTGTTTCTTGGCTCTTTTTGCCACATCTAGCTTCACAAATGTGAAGCTTTATTTATTGTCTTCTGTCATTTATCACACATATTATCCTTATTTATTCAATCTCGTCTCGCGTGTTGATCACCGCGACACGAATTACGAAAAGAAAAACACAAACTGTAGACTGGAAGTTTAACCCTTTGCCGTCCTAAACGCTCCAAAACGCTCGAGATTTAAACCCAGGCTGCCGTGCTAAAACGCTCCTTCAACACGCGCTCGTATTTACCGCGTTGTAAGACATAAGACATAGTGAGCAGATCTCAAACTGAGTCACAGGAAAATAGACTGTGTTCTTCTTACACAACTTGCATTCCTGCACGTTTTCCTTATTCCATAAATAATAATAAACACAAATTTATCCCAAGCAGGTTCGAGTTAGAAATCCCTCCTCAGTTGTAAGTTATTTTGTGTTTGAGTCCACACCATGGCATCTTCATCTCGCGAGAAAAAATTTATAAAAGATAGTGAAAAGAGAAAAAAAAAAAAAAACACGGGAAAAAAGGGAAACCTTCAGACGCGACCTTGTACAGCAGCTGATCGGGAGTTTCACATCTCGGAAACGCACAGGCAGGAAAAGAGGTTTGCCCATTGGAACTCAATCACCTAAACTTTTTCACAGTCTTGTGAAAATACCGGTGAAAATAAATTAGGGTGACTAAAAATAAACATTTATTGATATCTTAGGATTAAAGTGCAAAAGAAATTATATGTTTACCTTCCTTTGTTTTATTGTTATCTATTTTTTTGTGAAGTGCTGCACTCAGATCTCAAAATTTAAATGCCCTGTTTAAGAAACGCGATTATTGCTGCCGTGCATGTGCATTTAAATCGTGGGCGGCAAAGGATTAAATTCGAATATTGAATTTCTTCAGAGACGATGCTGCTATACTTAACGTCTGTTAATTGATCAGTTATTTCGATTTCATATGTGATTATACGTTAAACGAAATCGACAGCGTGCAATACACATATTTATTTGGACAAATTCGTTTGAGATACTAAATTATCATCTATTTTCTGGAATTAAGGATATCAAAATGTTATCAACAGATTATGTTACAACACATTATCTGATTAATATTAATATTAATAATTATTGGCAATAATATCCTAGGAAATAGCGAAACGACAAAGTGAATCATGAAATGATTCGCGACAAACGGGATGAAGAACAACGTTTCAAGTGAAAGTAAGCTACTCTGCGCCGTCTGTCTGTCAATTCAAATGAGAAAAGCAAAGAAGAGAAATGAGTTCCGCATGAGCTAAACGGTGTACAAATGTTTAAACGAGCAGAAACAGCTACTGAGATAATTTCGAAGAAAAAAAGCGGAATTCACAGTCACTTCACAAAACGTTAAAATTTTACTTATGCGAATATAACAGATAGCAAAATTACTGGTCTGTTCGAAAAAGGTAATAGTTTTAGAGGCTATCTTATTGGTTATGCTATTTTGTCATTATTATCATTGAAATTTTGCAAAATTTCAACGTATTCAATTTCTGTTGTTGGTAAATTCTTTTCCATGTTACATGGTCAAATATTGAAATATATTGTATAATCTGTATAACTTTATTAACATGAATTAATATCGTTAAAGATATTAATGTTTAAAATTTGAAATTTCACGTGACTGCAATTTATTTTTTCTTTCAAAATTCATATAACGAGATTCGACATTATGGAACAAGAAATTTGAAGTAGGTACTTGCTTGAAAGTAAGCAAACTGGTTTTAGGAGAAACAATATAATTTGTTTATATAATTGAGAAATTCATTGATTATATTCTCTGTTAATGACTTTTTTTTCATATAATAAATAAATATTAACGTTCAAACGAATTCAACCCAGTAAGGGTTTGAACCATGCTGTTACCTTTGAGTTTACATGATCCAAAAGGAATATTATAGACATTATTTCATCAGATCATTAAACTAGTTATTATATATTATTTAGAAACTATGCTATATTGGAATGGAATAATAAAAATGAAAATTATATTGTATATACAAGTAAAATTATACCGATTAATAAAAGTAAATGTTTTAAGATAATATTTAAAATTAGATCATAATATTGAAAAATTATACTATATTGAAATGGAAAATTACATTGGATTATTATATTACTTTGTTTATTATAAATGTGAAATTATTATAAAATACCCAATATAATTTTCCATTCGAACGTTATAATTTTTAAATATTACGCAGTAATCTCGTAATTTTATAATAGTTGAAAAATTTATTTTTATTAATCGATATAATTTTACTTGAATATCCAACATAATTTTCAGCTTTAGTTCTCCCATTTTAATGTAACATAGTTTCTAAATAATGTATAATAATTTTATAATTTCCTAATAGTCTTTGAGCATTTAGTTTTAGTATTCAATGCAATGAATTCAACGTGTATGCAATATATTCAGCATTCAACATACACATATATAAAATAATTCAGACAATAATATATTTATATTTTCAGTATATAACAATCATGTTTAATAACAATTTTACTTTTAATTAATGCAGTTAGCTATGGATAAAAATAAAATCATTCTCCCAATTATCCAAACACAGGTTAATTTAAATGAACAGTAAAATAAATTTCGTCTAATACGAATGTAAATTGAAAAAGAAAAAAAAAATAATAATAAAATGACGCACGATTTTATGTGAATTAAACGAATCAATCGTCCTGAATTAACATGGGAGAATTCTTTTGAAGGCTAAATCAACGTTTGGACGTATCGGTAAGAACAAACCTGAAATAAATTTGAACGATTAAAGAAACTCCCAACGTGGAATTTTAATTCTTCAAATTCATTTTCACGAATTATTATTAATTCGAGTTTTTTCAACACTGAAAAAGGAACACACTGAATCAAAATTCACTTGGAAACAATTTACATTCGTATTAGACGAAATTTATTTTACTGTTCATTTAAATTAACCTGTGTTTGGATAATCGTGAGAATGATTTTATTATTATCCATAGCTAACTGCATTAATTAAAAGCAAGATTGTTATTAAATACGATTATTATATACTGAAAATATAAATATATCATTGTCTGAATATCCGTCTCAACAGCGAAGTAGTATAATCCTACCATATCTACCTACTGAAATATTTCGAACGGAAACACAGTCGTGGAGATCGATGCCCAGAACAGAGTTCTCATCCACAATCCTCGCCGACCTGTTCGAATGCACACGAGAGACCGCTAGAAAATACCGATTCGCCGCCGCAGATATCGATTTGCTTACCTAGCATTTTGTCTGGAGACCTTGTCCCGTCGGAATTCCAGGAGCGCCTGCTGCAGCCTGGCGTTCAAGGTCGAGGCGAGCCTCCTAGCTGTGGACTCCTTGCTGCATAGGGCAGCGTGGCACCTGAGCTCCGGCCTCAGCCTGCGTCCCTCGTGCCGGTACACCCAGACGAAGAGCCGCGGGTGGGAAGCAGGTGCTGTGCAATAGGTCACCCTATGCGCCCAGTACTCTGTCAGGCCGTGATCTTTCGTCGTGGCGGTCAAACCGCCGTTCGTCACGGTCAGCCTCATCGACACGTCCGGCCTGCTGCTGGTAACGTAATTGCGCCACAACGTCGACACCGGTTTCTCCACGCAGCCCTCGCCTGTCGTCAGACAAATCGGATCGTTTCTCATTTCAGACGACATCTTACATCCTGTGTAGTAGCTGTAGTGTTTGTGAATTCTTGTCGAACAACGTGCACGCAGAAAAAAAATGGGGGGGGGGCAGACAAGTGATCTGTGATTGATAATTGTCATTAGTATGTATTTACGAACGAAGGATGTAATGGAGAAATCGTTGATCAGAAAATGATCGATGATTTAATTCTGTGTTTTTCGAAAACCGCGCGATTACCTTGGAATTTACTGTTTTATTCTACATTTTCTTGTTCTTAATTTTCTACATTTTTTTGAACTCCTAGAAACATTCTTTGTATTCTCAACAGTCGATGAACAAAGGCATTTAAAATCTGCAGAGAGTCTTAATTCTAACTTAGAGTCTTATAATATATTAGCCACTGTTATTATTTGTCAGTTAAATCTAAAAATTAAACGAAGAGCTTCAATCGAATTCCATCGAATTTAAATAGAAATCACTAAATTAAAGAGGATCCGTTTGAATCGCGAAGTTTTATGGTAACGACGATTCGGAAATGTTGCACTGCAACTGTTCATCCTGCTCAATTATTAACGTTATCGTGTTATTTGTACCATTAGCAAGGCATACCGATTGCAGCTAGAAGATGATGCATCTCTGTGCGTTGCAAAACGCTGTTACGTTGTTGCAGCGTATAACAATCGCCTTTGCCGCCACCGCGCGAGCATTATTATTCAATGTTTCTATCGCGATATTATTAAGAGTGCCATCATCAGCAAGTAACAGTAACGAGACAAAAGCCACGAGCGTACGGCTGTTTCCGCGTACAATTACACGTGGCACACAATTGCACGGCTGCATAATGCCTATTACTTGTGTTACACAGCACGAAACAAAATGGTTCCCCCTCAGGGTTAAAGCCAAGACGTGATCTATATTCGCACGATACCGAACCGTGAAACTGTTCTTTCTCTCTCTCTCTCTCTCTCTCTCTCTCTCTCTCTCTACCTCGATGCAGCGAAAATATTCACGTCTGTGGTGGATATTTGTTTTATTTTATTTTTTGAAAAAACTCTGCAAACACAATAGCTGCTGTGTATCGTTTAATTATCAATTGTGTGAAATCATTGAAAACACACAGAAAAACGCGCTTCGCGTAATATCCAAACGGATGTAATTTTCATAATTACAACGATCTACAACAATTTTCGTGATCACAATAATAGTTCAATTACAATAAATTCTATTATGAATTCTACTCGGAATATTGAATGCATTTTTATATTTTATAATATAAAGTTTGTTCCCGCGATTCTTCTGTCGATTTGTTGTTTTCGTGTTTATTGTACTAAAGATGAAAAAAAAAATATTTTTCACGATTAAAAACGCAAGTGAAATCGATCACGTGCCACGACGTAACAATTTGAAATTGCGAACGAACACCGTGAGATTGATCTATTAAGTTTGGTCCTAAGCGAGACAAAGTTAAACCCCCGATTGATTCGATCGGTTCGATTGGTAATTTGTTAAACCTCTTACGATTTAATTTGTGACCGCTCGTGTCAGTAAACAACGAAGTCGCTTACGCACTGGACAAACAATCATTCAGTTGTACACTCGACCTATTGAATCTACAATTCAACCATGAACTCAATTCAGACGTTGCAAACGTTGATCTGCAAATACATGCATCAACCACGAGCATGACTGCTGCGTGTTGATATTTGACTTTTAAACTTGTAAAACTTGATAACACCAAATTCGGATGGTTTATAAAATAAACAATTAACCAGCAATTCGCGTTTCTTCAGCTTATCGTCTGTCAAGTCACTTATTTTTTTTTTTTTTTTTTTTTTGAAGAATTGTATGTTCTCGCTGTTAAATTTTTTTACTCCATAAATGAACTTTCTGGCAGACTTTTTTTTTTACTTAATTGCCTTATTCTAAAAAAGAAATTGAATTATTGAAATGGTTCTTTTGATAATTTGACAATGAGAAATACAATTCAATTCAATTAAAGGCTGACGCGATTTTAATTTTTAACTCTTAGAGATTCCTATATCTTTTCTTTCAATCAATATGTACTATTCTTATCTTTATTTCTATCGAGGCACTGTTTTCAGTCAATATATATTTTTCATTTTTATTATACGTATATCTTTTCTTTCAATCGATATGTACTATTCTTACCTTTATTTTTATCAAGGCACTTTTTTCAATCGATATATATTTTTCATTATTATTTTTTATCGAGGTATTATCCATATATTCTTCCAATCGACGTATATTCTTTATTTTTTTTCTTTATTCAATATCATCTATATTCTACGTTCGAATGCATTTGGAATTCTTTATTACGTATACACAAAGCAGGAATAATTGAATTTGATCTTCATTCGATAAAATAGACCTTCTGCAATAGCTATGTAAATTTCGATAGGTATCCATAGCGAGAAATTAAAATATTCGAAAAATATTTAAGAACGAAGATACATTCTGCTCGCAAAAGCACGAATTGTAAATTTATAGAAAGATTATTTTCTACACCTCCTGATGTCTCTCCTCGATGCTTTCAAAAATTTGCTAAATTTACAACCGCCTGTTTCTAAAGTCTCCGAGCAATTTAAAGTAAATTAGTTTAAAAAGAAATAGTAATTTAAAAATTAGAAATTCTGAGATTGTCGGCATAGAACGGGTTTTCCCACGAAATTTTCGAAAGTTTCTCGAAAGAGTCGGAATTCCCGAATTTTGAAATTTGATTTACGTTATGTCTAAAGCATGTTTCGAAGCACGGTAAATCGGGCCCACGGGAAATTTTCGAAATTCCCGGAATTCTCGACACACATTCCTCACATCGAAAATTATCGAGAATCCCGAAAATAAAGTGTCGTCTCGTTCCGACAATTTCGGGATTTCGCGTGTATTTACGTTTGACGCTTTCAGCTACTGAAAGCTATTATAGTGGCTCTCCCGTACGCTACTTTTTTTAAATTGCACGCCACTATAATGGCTCGCTTGTTTCTCGCAATTCATCGTCAGTCGAAGAGAGCTGTTATATACTGTCACGTTGTCACGATTTTTCAAATTCTTTGCAAAACAACCTTCAACTCGTTCGTTTCTCCAACTTCGAAATTTTTATTTACTCTAACTTCAATCTTGAACTTATTCTAATTTCCAACTATTTATTAGATTAATTTTTCTTAAAATTATTTTTATCCCTTTGCATTATTTATTATTTATTTTATTTGTCATTAATTATTTTGTTTTATTATATGTTTATTATTCGAATCTAGTTGTCGATTATTTTATTTTATTCGTTAATTACGCGCCAAGCGTACCAATATAAATTTCATTTTGCACAAAGTCTGCGTCAGATATATATATATATATATATATATGTGTGTGTGTGTGTGTGTATAGCTATAGCTGAGAGATTAAAAACCCTTTAAACCCTAACCTCCAACCTGTCGTCAGCAGAATCTTCCCGAAGGAGAGACTGAACGCGGGGGTATTTTCAAAGAACATGGAGATCGAGCGGAGACTTCGCGATTTCTTTCGTGCAAGTTCCCGAAGCAAGAAAAAGAAAATGGCCGTTACACACCAGTGGACGTGCCTTGGCACGTGCACGCCACGGCTGGACATTCCAGCTTTTATACGCGTGTAGAATACCACCGCTGGTGGAACTAAATCGAGGGGATACGTCCTGACCTTCGATACAGTTCGACTCGCCGTTGCTTCGCTCGCGTTACCAATTTAGAGATACAGGAAACAGCTTGGTACAGTTACTCACGGCGAGGAAAGCGCGAAAGATAGGTTAGGTTAGGTTCGCGAGGAACGTACTACTACAGGATGAAGAGATGAAATAGTTGCTACTAGTGTAGAAGTATAACAGCGGGCAAGAAATCACTTCCTACTAAAATAAATCTGTAATTTTTGATTTGAGTTTGAAATTAATGAAATTAATGAAGTTTTTTCTCATATTATTAAAAAAAAAAAAAAAAAAAAAATAGGTGGGAAGAAACTTTTGGTCCACTCTGTAGAAGCGTAGTGTTTTTTCTTTTTTTTTCTTCTATGATCTGTAGAAGTTGAATTACAGAGACACAGATAGTGTTTTTTGTGGTTCCTTCTCGTTTTCTAATATATAGCATTTTGCCAATTTTTTTTCACGAATTCAGATTTTTTTACAACTTTGCAGAATTTGGAAAATCAATTTACGCGATTACAGAGGCAAAAGACGAATTTGAATTTTTTTGTACTTTTGCAGAATTCTACGAATTGAAATTAAAAACTGAAGTAAAATTAATGTTCGTACTTTGCACAATTAATTCAATTGATATTTTAAAATTTTCAAGCAGATGACATAAAATTGAAAATTTCAATATTTTTTTTAGCAACATACAAGTTGAATTCAATTCCGTAATTGAAAATGTTTGACAAATTTTATGAAGGAAACGTACAACTTTTTGCAAAGGAGGAGATTGTAGTAGTATATCTCAGTGTTTTTGAACTGTGAAACTTCGATTTTTAAAAAATTCTCAATTGTTAAAAGAATTCTCAATGAAGGGAAACTCATATATTTTTGGGTCAATGAACTCGACGTTGAGCTAAGTCTCTGAACATCTAGACACGTGAACCGGAGAATTTATGATCAGAATTTTGATGGAATCCCCACACTCACCAGAAATTTACACATCGACCGTAAAAACACTTTTCCCCGAAATAAACCCACAGTTTCATTTGAAATTTTTTTTTTAGCAAAGTAGTTTCAGAGATAATTCCCTGCATGAAGATTGGAAAATGGAGTAGCTCGTATCGTGTGCAAATATATTTGTTAATTGAATTAACTGCATTTACCTATGCGTGTTAATTAAGCTGCTAATTATATTATTCGCAGTGTGAAAACTTAGTTACTTCATATTATCATAGTTATAATATATTTTCGCGTATTACTATTTTATTATTAGAGTTATGCAATCGAACCTAATATATTGATACTGAAATTTTATTTCCATCGATTGTTACAGGTTATTGCTCACTAATTGTCGTTTAACATTTATATTTATTTTTGTTACAATTTTTCGAAATGTAACGAATGCAATATGACATTATAATTTTTCAATATATTTAAATTTCAATATATTTCATACAGCAACAAAGCGAGATTCATCAAACATGTCTACGTAATTTAATAGTTGATCAATGTTGATAGTTACTGTAATGGAAATCGTCTTGCTGATAAATTTCTGGTCAGTGACAATAAAACAATTACATAAATGACTGATTACGATGGATTCTCATTAGCATACATTGAATATTAATCGATGAAACCTCAGTTAAATAAATTTTGCATATGAAACACGCGAAATTCCTGCGAGATGATTGTTTTTGTTTTTCTCTTTTCTTTTTCATTTATAATTAAACTGAGGATTGGCGTGAATTTTGCGAATCCGTGCGACGTGCAAGAATATTAGTTGCATCGAGCGTACAAAATAGAATATTCGTTATATTTTCTTCTGTTTATAAAAGAATAAAAATTTTAGGTAATTCTTATTATTTTAATTACATAAATTCTAGGCAATTCTTATTATTTTCAATTACAAAGCTATTATTGCTTCAATTTTTACTTATTTATTTACTTATTTGCTTATTTATTATTGCTTTATTTCCACTTATTTATCGCTTATCGCCTCGAAATAAGCGTGATAGTTCTGAAAATAATAAGCAGCCTCGGAGATTTCTCACTTGTCAACATCTCTTATTGTTAGAAAAAGTTCAAGCTAATTAAGAAACTTCCACGGCACGAATATCGTTAACAATAATATACAACGATACGCAGTTTGCTTTTCAAGTTGTCCGTTTAATTAACCTTGCAGTTAATGCAACATCAGTCTTGGATCGAAAAAGAAGAAGGAAATTTGCAAAGTAGAACACGTGTATGAATACGTGAGTGAGGTGAGAAATAGTATAATGGTAGCCAAGTATAACTACAAACTGTAGTTTAAGGCCATCTTTGAAAAAAACAAAATGAAAAGTGGAAATGAAGAAGAAATAAAAAAACTCGTGAATACGCACTATTTATGAATGTTGGTAAAAGACTCGGCTTTTTTTATACTACATCGGTCTTAGAAAACTTGATGAAAAATCTTCTTGATGCATTTTAAAAAAGGAAAAAACTCCCATATTACGTGTGCAAGCACGTGTATCGTTGCGAAGTGTGTTATAAAATAAATTGTGTTATAGATAAATCTTTCATTTTCTTTCATTTCATCGATTAATTCAAATATGTAACATTTCGTTCGAGACAAGTAATAATTCGCACGATCGCGTTGCTGTAGAAGAAGAAAAAAAAATACCAATAAAAAGGAAATGATTTTAATTTCGATCGACAAATATTATTATTATTATTATATAAAATACCACTTTCACCTTCACGTAAACTTTCACCTTCGCTTTCTCGTCATTTCGATGAATTCATTGCTCACTTCTCACGAAGAAGAAGAAGAAAAAAGAGGAATGTAAAGAAAAAGAAAAATTAATTTAAATATCAGGATCGGCAATTGGAAAGTTATAGAGAGTTTCAATATTTAATCTTGTATTTCAACGTTAGAGTTGCATGTATCTTTTTCGTGTTTCAAATTCTCTACGATTCGAGGAGTACATTGATTTTTCAGAGAATTCAACTTGCTAATATTGCAATAAATATTAACGAGATTTAACATAAATCAACTATTTCAATATCTTTAATTTAAATTGTCTGTTGTAATTAGTAAATAACTTAATGTAACAATGATTTTAAATTATTGATCGAACAATCAGTGATATTTATATTACAATTATAATTAATTAATCGATGAATTTTTACGAATTAAAAGATATTGCACTTAAACAGTGTATTATTCTTTAAATATCATACCAAAGAGAATAATCATTAAATTATTATACTTTTATTCTTTAAATATAATAATTGAATTTCATGTAAATTTATAGTTTTTTCTTTTTCGAGTCTAGTTCAAATAATAGAATTTAGATACTTCATCTTTTAATCATTGTATTATATCAAATATACCTTTATTTTAAATTATTTCATATTTTAATTATTTCACATTGTATTTTGCGATACATTATTTAATATTACAACAAGTGCTATAGTTTAAGTTCATTCACGTGCTCTGTACATTATGTGCATAACTTTGAATTTCTCGTAAAATTTCGCATAAAAATCCACAATACTTCATTTTCGATATTTTATACATTCTTTTTACACTCTGTATATCCTCCTTGCTATTTCCATTTTTTTTTAGCTTTTCCCAAAGAAAATACACATGAAAAAAATCCATTGCAATCTAATTACGACGAACGATTATTTGGTTAACAAATTCGTAAAGTTAACCTCAACTCGTGGCATTGCAAATTACTGTAAATATTCACTGCAAATAAAAATACGACTACCCTTAAAAAAAAAAAATGTCGAAAAAGTTACAAGTTACTCGAGCGAAGAATACCGAGCCCAGGCTCTGATGTGTGTAGTTTAACAAGGTATCTCAGAAGATAACTATACAAATCCTGCAAGAAGTTCAGAAAGAAACACGTTAAGAGGCAAAACGAAGATTTAACAGGCGTATACTCGTTGGATACTCACTGTGTTGCGAACTAAGCGCGTAAAACATAAAACACTGAATACTTCCCAAGACTCAGAAAAAGAAAGAACGAAGACGAAGAACTCATCTCAGAGAGCGAACCATGTGTGTTGTTTCATGTCCCAAGGTTGGTGGCTTTTTCCCGCGAAAAACGGAACTATGTGTTTTTGAACTATGCACGTAAGATGTGATCTACATTCCGAAACGACTGTGATTACCCCTGTGTTAATCGAGGGGGTTAATCGAGATCGTAGACAATGGGAAAAAAGCAGCTGAGCGTGCTCGAATTGTCGACATTCGCGATTACGGAACTCGCATTACGGAAAGATCTGGCGCATTAAAAAAAAAAAAAAAAGAAAAAAAAAGGAAACGAGATAACGACAGAAAATGATACGCAAGATTTGTATTTGTCCAGAGGTTGAATTTCCTCGTACACGTGTTTCCCAGCAATTTCAGTTTCACAATCGAGTTTTAAGTCTCTCCGGCGACAGAGAAGAAAAAAAAAAAAACACAAATTTCTTCGCCTTTCGAAACACGCGGATATAATATTTTCAATTTTCATCGAAAACTCGATCGAACGACGAGAGAATTCAATGCCGATGAATCGTTTCTGCTCGGCAATCGGTGTTAAGCATCGTGACGTTTCACGTGTCACGTTTCGCGTGTGTTATCTTCGAGATTATTCATTTGTCACGTTTTGCGTGCCACGTACAGTGACGAAGGTTTCTATTCGACGATGTTTTTTCTGCGCGAAAGATCAACTATTAACTCCGTCGCTGATGTAGAAAAATCAGCTTCGCGCTGATTAATCCCCCTCCCCGTTGGCAAGGTGTTCGATCACATGTTCTGATATTGGATAGGAGAGACCCAGCTTTAACTGTGAAAAAAAGTGTACAAAAAAGTTGAAATATATCTGTCTTCTTATTGGCTCTCACGTTTATTTTCTTCTTTTTTTTTTCTTTTATCTCAGTTGTTTTAGTGTTGTGTACGTGGAATTTTGTATATTACTAAATATATGATATAAATGTTTGTATATTGTACATAATACAACTACAATACAAATTATGTATATCTATCAGTACGTATATCTATAATTAATATAATATATAGATACATTATATTATATTAATTGTATTAATATATGCATATTTAATATAATATCATATAATATATATTAATAATATATAATATGTAATATATATAATTAATATTAACTAATAATATGTATATCTATCTATATATAAAACAATACGTATATCTATAATTAATATAATATATAGATACATTATATTATATTAATTATGTTGTATTAATATATGCATATTTAATGTAATATCATATTATAATACAATATATATTAATCATATATAATATGTAATATATATAATTAATATTAACTAATAAAATGTATATATATAATATATATACTATTTCTGTAAAATTCTTCGAAATGTATACTAAATATGTACTAAAGAACTTGTCACTCGAGTCTCAATAAATGAAACAAATTTCTATTTATTTTCTTCGTAATAAAAATATCGCTTATCTATCACCTAGATAAAAGACTCTATCGTCGTAATAAAAATGTCACCTTATCTATCGTTCATAATATTCATTCATATTAATTCTTCTATTTCACTGTTCGTACATAACATATAATTGTACGCAAGCATCAAAAGTGTATTTCTCTCGAACATTCCGTCGGAAATCCAATAAATGATCAATCCAATAAATGATTTGCTTTTTCGCGTTGTAAAAGGTCAAATTTTTTCCCCGGAAGAATAAAGGGGGAGGGGGGGGGGAACAAAGTCTGATTAACTATGTTTCTATCTTCGTGTACACGACGTGCTCACGAGAACAATAGCGAATGTCGAAGTTCGTAATTAAATCCGACGCGGGTTGGCACTCGCGCCTAGAGGATTTAGTCAAGGTTATTAATTTGTCACCAGAACTGCCTAGACGATTAAAGCACGAGATTTCCATCCAGCGACGTTAAAGTAAAAAAAAAAAAAAAGATAGAAGAATTGTTTTGCGATAGAATGGAGTGCACAGAAATTTTATAAAGTATTTGACAAAAATTATAAATTGGTCGTTTCAATGAGTGAAAAATTTTCATTTTTTTAGAATGGAGTGCACAGAAATTTTATAAAGTATTTGACAAAAATTATAAATTGGTCGTTTCAATGAGTGAAAAATTTTCATTTTTTTTTTCTTTTTTTTTTTTTTTGAGTTTCTAAAAGAATCCTCGAACTCTTTCAAAATAAGGAACAATTAATCGAATTGTGAGAAAATTGTCTTTTTCATTTGATTTCTCGAGCTAAATAGATATTTTTCCATTCGTTTTGTAATTTGAAGAATATCGCGCACGTAATTTCGCGAAAGCATTTCGAACTTTCATGTGTATAAAATTTGGAAATTTGGAAGCAATTTGAAAATGTGTATTGAATTTACGAGATATTTATTGCAAACATAATTTAGGTAATTAACATATAATTAACAGAAATTGCTCTATAGAACTATATCAATCTATGTATACATAAAATCTTAAGCACATATATATATATATATATATATATATATATATATACATACACACACTTATAGAAATTTTAATAAGATGGCAAAATAATTATTTTAATCATGTACATATGAAATTTTAAGTATACATAGAACTCTTTACATATGTATATATATGTACACACACCTATAGAAATTTGAAAAGATGGCAAGGTAGCTATTTTAAGTATAATATCTATTAAATATAGTTTAAATGTAATCTGTAAATATATCCCTGAGTATAATATCTATTAAATATAGTTTAAGTATAATCTGTAAATATATTCTTGAATTTTATATATTTCTATGTCTGCAAAATATACATACTAATAGACTTGTATTATAGTTTCTATATGTTTCTATATAGTTTGTATACATTTTCTATATACGTACAATATTATAATAGATTCTATATATATATATATATATATAATTGTAAATTTATTTCACAACTTTACCAATGTAATCGTAAATAAATTTTTCGCGGATTTTTGTGCGTTTTTATGTGAAATTCAATGACGCAGAAAATTGCTAAAAATTACACGAAATTATTATTCAAAGTAACATTATACTTAGTCGGCGAGATGAATTACGTTCACAAAATTACGAGTTTGCGCAACAGGTCGCGTCTTATTAAACTCATCGTGATGGTTTAATCATTCATCGCGGGATGTTTTATATAACGCGCGTAAATACATACATACATATATATATATATATCCAGAGGTGTTCGAATATTATCGCGAGCAAATTGCAAATCGCAGCGATCTGAAATTTCCAGATGTTTCTTTCTTGCTCGAGAAGAACAGCGTTCCGTATGCATCGATCAAATAGAAAATCCGCGAGGGACAAACAAAGCAGTTCGAGTCAGATCGAATACAATCGATAAAAGCGAACCGTGCGAACGATGGTAAAATTCCGTGCTATTAGTCGACTTGTTTCTCAGACAATCAGATTGCCGGGCCGAGCCAACGATTTATGTGTGTAAGTTTTTTTCCTCGCGCGTTTTCTCTTACGGTCGTTTTTTTCCCGCGTGTCCGCCATTTTATTATTAGTTTTTTTTCTCTCATCTTTTTCATTCCATTCGTTTTATTTTTCTTACATCACCGACCTGGTTGTTTACAAGTTTGCCAACTTGCAAATCATTGGACGAAGTCTTGGAATTGGAATTTTTAGTTTTGTTAATAAGCGTGATAAATACTTTGCGAGTGAAAATGATTTTTTTTTTTTTTTTTTTGTTTTGAAGTCGTGACACTATATTATATCATATGCGTGTATCGTATCGAATATTTATTTATTGTATGTAAAATATAATTTAATATATCGTATATTATATTTATGTATCGTATGAATATATTTTATTTATTGCATACACTGTTTAAAATTAAATTGAAATTATCATTCCAATTTTCAATATGATCATCTATATATATTATTATCATTGAAATAAAAACTGTAATCTAATTGGATCTTAAATCTTGAATATTATATTTAATCTTAAGCACAGTTCGTTCTTCGATTTAATTACAAGTGATTTTATTTATAGCAAACAATTATTCATTGTTATCGGTATATAATTAATTTCGTTGGACATATCGTATTAATTATTATATCGCTTACACGTGTCGAAATTGAACGATTTTAAATCTCGTAGATATTGTCGATTAGATTTATCGATATCTTCAGATAAACGTAAAAAACAGTGATAAATTAGTATTTTAAGGATAATTTCGGGCACAATATATATATATATATATATATATATATCACGTTGAACGTAGATCTGTCATGTCATACTTATTTACGATCACAGAAGTTTCATATATGTTTAAAGAGATTTTATTTTTATTTTTATTTCTGGACTATAATTTAGTCGGTTATAGAAATTTCTGAAAAATTTACATTTATTTACTGGAAAGCATAAATAAATAGAAACAAAATCAACTATGCAATTACTTCATTTATTCATATTTTTTTTTTTTAAATAATCATAAAAGACATTGACAGTATTTTAGGAACAAGTTAATTAAAAAGTTCATAAATTATCCGAAATCCTTCTTTTTCTATTATATTCAAAATTCGAGAAATTTTGTACGACTGATTGCACGTAATTTGAAATAGTATCTGTCTATTGCTATTGAAAATTTTAAACCTTTCCAGACCTCTCAAAATTTTAAACCTTTCCAGACCTTGCAACTCAATCCAATTTTTTCTATCCGAGTCACATTCTCATTTTAACAAAAAAAAAAAAAAAAAAACCCGCTGGTAAAAAATTTGAACGAAAATTAGACGTATCGGCAGCGATTGTTTTGCTTCTCCCTTTTGATTTTTGAAACAACTGAGCTTAAACTTAAAGAAGGTTAGTTCAAATGTCTTTCAATGAATTGAAACAGAGAAGAATAAAAATGTCTATTTTCTCTTTCTCCATTCAACGAGTTTCTGTCTCTTTCTTCCATTTTGATGATCGAGAAAACTAAACAACTGATTCGGAGACAGTTGTTGTTTCAAAGGTCACATCGTACCGTAAACTTCCGATCTTATTGCAACAGCAATACAATAGAAGCTTGAGCTACTCTGTGTAACTACGTAAGTACCAGAAGAGGAAGTACGTTCGAATGACATTCTCCACTTTGTTAGAGGATAAACCACTTTGAATTTCAAAGCTGCACACATTCGTCGAGGAACATCTTGAACAACTTTCTGGATATATACGCGCTACGTGTTTACCAAACGGCTCTCAGCCGATAATGTAGAGTGCTGTTGAGGAAGTTTCGTACCATTTCTAAGCGGTCGATATATTCTAGTCTGTGTAGGTGGTAAAATCGAAAGACAGAGGTTTATCCATTTATCGAGTTTGAAGTTTTATTACCGGCGCTAAGCCTGCTTTTAATTTAATCGAGAGAAACTTAAAGATCTAACCTAAAAAAAGAACTTAAACCTAACCTAAAAAAAAAAAAAAATGGATTTTAATTCGCTGGAATTATTAATACAATTAAAATGCGTAAATTAAATTCGCCAAAATTGAAATTAAAATTATCTGTCAAACTAGCGACTCTAGTCTGTTCTTTTCATTATTTCTAAACTGTAATATTAGATTTTAAATAAAGTAAAGTCTATAGGTAAAACTTACTCTCGTATTTTTCCTTCTTTTGTGCAAATTAAATTGCCCAAAGTTGAAATTAAAATTGTCCAAATTAAATGACTCCAAAATTAAAATTATTTGTGTAATAAAATTATTTTATTGTAGTGACATTTCGCCGTTTGATACTTTTTGATAGATAATATTAAAAAAATACATGCGATTTCGTATGATCTCGTTCAGTTATTTCCCTTTTAAGAAACATTTTCCCACGGTATGTATATATATATATATATATATTTATTGTAAATTATTAAAAAAATTATTAACGTATGTTTCATAGCAATGCTGCGTTAAAATATTAATTTCACGAATATAATATTTTGTAGAAATATTAATTCTAAGTTGTTCTTTAAATTTCGCTGTATCAGATTGTATACTCGATAATTTTCATTTTACCGAACGTGAAATCGCAAATCGAGTCAAAGATTACAGGTATTTTCCACGAAGTCACGGAATCTAAATTATCCTCTTGACACTTCTCTCTCTCTCTCTCTCTCTCTCTTTTTTTTTTTTACCAAACAATTATCTACGTACATATCGCGCAAGATCAGCGAATCAATAGTTAATTATTAACGTACGATTTGACTGATGAATATCCATGGTCTTTCATAATTGTAATAAATTATTTATTACTAAAGCGCAGAATGTTTTGAAATTGCGAAAATGCAGAGAACGCAATTCAATGTTCGTAAAAACGAAAAAAAAAAAAACATAAAATTTCCAAACTAACGTGCTTTGTATAATATTTGCTATTTGAAACAAGTTTCTACCAAGATTTCATTACTTCATTTATTTTTTTATTTTTATCGTATCACCGAAAATATGAGTTCGCACAAAATTCGCATTTATTTGTTATGTTATTGTTTATTGTATAAAAATACCATTTTATTATTTATATTTTATTATTTATATTTATTACTATTTTACTACACGATATTATTTTATTTATATCATATTATTACCTGTACTATTGTATTTTATTATATTATATATTTATTATTATGTTTTGTCGTATCCATCGAGGATAAGTGCAATTAATCAGCACATTACTACCGAGAACTTTATTATTTAGATTACCCAGGGTTTACAGTAAAAGTAGATCATCCATTATATCGTAAAATGTTTCATAAAATGAGCAACACCATCAGTTAACACGTTATTCGTATGCGCAGCGTTAGTTGCCACGGAGTATTAAATTTATTCGGTAATTTTAAACGATGTAATTTTGAACACGTATCGTAAGTAGCATCTGCACGCAACTGTTACTGAAGAATGGCGTGATTTTCAATTTGTGTTTAATTCAGTTTTTATTTCTTAACGCAGTTTTGTAATTCTCACGAGAGATGACATGACAATCCGAATTCTTATTTGCAATTGCAATTTTGTATCGATGTGGGCACGTACGTATTAACCAATCTAATTTATCTAATTTGCATCAGCATTAGAAGTGCGCGTGATATAATGATTTAACGACGTAACGACATAATTTTATCCGGATTTGCCAACGCTGTTTGCATTTTTACTATTCATCATTTTTTTTTCTTTTTTTTTCCCCCTGCAAGAGATTAGGAAATGTCAAGGCCGAGCAATTAGAACAAATATTAGCAAAATCCATCGAAGCAATTTTCATCTCGAACGTACGAAGCGAGCAAAGGTGAACTTTTTAAACGATACTTGTTTCTCATATCATGGAACTATATATAATATAGGTAATTTTTATTTACTTGATACAAAATACCATCAAAAAAAAATTTTATTCTCACGTTTTCTGGCACACGGAACAATTTTGATCATTTTTGCTGCACTATCGATCCCAGTGAAATGTTATCGCAATCGAAAATTGTTTACACTGTTTGAAAGTTAATATTAAATTAATATATTTGAAAATATATCATTATTTAAATATTCATTTAAATTCGATGTTAATATAATACAGTTTATAATGAAAAATACTGTACGAAAATATATAAACATATAATATTTAATTTCAAATATTATAAATAAATATTTCGTAAATATATTGAAATACTATTTCAAAGTGTTATTGTAATATTTAATCGTATTAAATACCATATTAAAATACTAATATTAAAAATTTACGTATTCTTTATTCCAATTGAAATAACACTTTTTTTTTTCTTTTTAATTCTGAATTGAAGTGACCCAGATCACAGCTCCTATTAATAATAATACACTTTTTCAATCGTAAATCTACTTAACTGAAAGATACATCTTTCAGTCTGAAATTTACTGGAAAATACACGTTTCAAGCCGACATCGTTTCAAACGGAGAGTCACGCAAGGAAAACATGGGAACGGAAAAAAAAAGAAAAAAAAAAAAAGGAAAAAATTCTGCCGCGCAGAATTACAAACTTTATTTCGCCGATGATCCATCGAGCTTCGAACATGAACGTTCCAGAAAAAAATTCCTCGTTTTTCTTCCGGATCTCGCCGCCAGTTGCAGAGACGTCGGCTCGGGGCAAACAAATTGAAACGTTATGAGCCCCATTTTTTCTTTTCTTTTTTTCTTTTTTTTTTTTTTTACTCACGTTGATGCAGAAACCGATCGCTCGAGGCTCGAGCGGAAATCCCAATCGTTCCAATTTCACGAAATAAATACGGTCTTTTTTTCTTTTTGTTTTTTCTCGTTTCTGCGATTCGTTTCAACGAGAACGAGAAATGTCGCCGAACGTGGATGATTCCCGGAACGAAGCTTGTTTGCTCGTTAAATTGCTAAATCGTGAGGGGGAGGGGAGACACAGTCGGTGTACATTTAATGAAAAATTCTACTTTGAACTTTTCTAAAAATCGTGAAACAAATCTTGATTCTTCGAGATTTAATTACGAACGATTCTCACGAAGCTGTTTTCATGCAAACTTTTCGAGTGAAAAGATATCTTTACTTTTTATATACTTCAAAGTGGTAGAAAAATACTCGTGAAAGAAGACTCAGCAATGTGAAAATGTAGGGGATTTTCAGCTTAAAACGAGCAAATTGTTGCAGATTATTGTCGACGATTTTTAATGTCGAATATAACAGTGTCGATAGTTTAAATTTTTAGTTACAACTTTGCGACGGGAAATTGTGAAATTTTAAAACTCGTGGCTCGTTTTGAAACACGGGGTTTTCACTTTCGCGACACTGAAAACTCCTTTTCTCCGATGGATTTCGAAAAATTCAAACATCTTCGTGAAAAATATTTGTCAACGATTGAATCTACTGCTGGGTATTAAACGAAAAGAATGTTACGCTAATTATTCGTCAAATTGGTAATTAACACTTTACCGACCGGTAGCCTATTAATCGGCTAACTATTCACCGCTAATACACGGTCGGTAAAGTGTTAATCAAATTCACATGTACTTTGTAAGAGAATCTTCAGATCCGATTTTCTTGAAAGGAAAAAGTTTTATTGCACAGTTTTTTCTCTTTCACGAAGGATCGTTTTGTGCGTTGTGTGTATGTGTATGTGTGTATGTGTCTATCCAGTGCGATGAATTCGAAGTTTTTCAAGGGGAAAAATCGCTCTATTTCCTTTTTTTTTTCTTTTTTCACGGAATGAGGATCATTTTCGGCAAATTGAGTTTAATTTTTAAATCAGCTTCGTCGAACGAAATCAAATGTCTGGAAGAACAACTGGCAAAAATAAAAATTCGAATTTTTAGCTCGCGGAGGGCTCATGTAATTTTGCGATCGTGTTATGGAAAATTATAATTAGCGAGAACATCGTTTCTCACTTTCACAAGCAGAACTATTAATGTTAAAAATCACCTCGTTACTTTCTTCTGCAAAAAAAAAAAGAAATATATATATATATATATATATATATATATATATATATATATATATATATATAGTTTTCGCATTTCGTTAGGCGAGTTAGTTAACTAACTGGTTGGCGTGTAAACGTCGTCTGCCAAAGTGAATGTTACATACTAACTGGAAACTGATTTGCAAAATGCACTCGTAAAAATTCCAGAGTGGCTGCTTGGAATTTTTCTCGCAGCCGCTCGTCAGAAAAAAATCGATTTCTCATCGAATGAATAGCGAGAACTTTCCTCCGACGAATAACGAGATTAAATGAGAGCGAAAAAAGTCGCCATTGTTCCGGGGGGGGGGGGCCATAATTGTATTAAGGCACACGTAGCAGGGAAATCTAATCTATCACTAGAATAAAAAAAATTTCTACGAATATAAAAACGTCGAATATTCACGCGTGTATATTAAATTTCCAATATTTCGAGAAATTCACGATATCTTAAGCTGATTATACTTTCGCGCGCGAATCTGTTCATTTTTAAATCGCGAAACTTGTACTCTCGCGGTTCTCGACTCGTTTTTCGTAAGAATCTCTTCGCTTAGCAGGAAAAGTAATGATACTCGTGTAAATGCTGTAAATTCAAAATTCTGTCGCCGAAAACAATTGGGAAATCTTTTCCCATAACAGATTTGAAGATTGAAGCATTTACGACAACCATCTATATAAGTTGCTGTACGATTTCTTCTTCGTCGAGTGATGAAACTTTGAAATGACAAACGAGAAGAATTCAAGAAATTCTGTCTCTTCTGACGATGCAAAGAAATGAAACACATCAGTTCTAATGAGAAAAAAAAAAAAAAAAGAAAACTTACGTAAATACACGATATCGCACGCGAAATATTATCAATCTAAATACCAAATCAACGTCGTCATCCTCCAAATAACAGTCATCCTGATTGTCAAACTAAATCCTATACTATACTCCTATAAAAGTATAGTCGCGAGGCAACAAATTATCCCCATTCGGTTTTGTCGCTGTTATAAACTTTATGCCATTCTCTCCCTGTTCCACGCATCCTGTACAATCACATAATGGCACGTGATTATTACAACCGGTACGATTCGTACGCAGTTTTGCAAGCGTAGGCTCATTTAAAATTTCCTGCGTTAGTTAGCCCGCCGTATATACGCGATGCATATAGTTTCACTCGTTTCTCCAAACGCGATATATATATCGTTTCGTTTCGCAAATGGAAAGTACACTTGCAACAACGTGCGCTGTTTGATCGAATCGTATTGTATTGTTACGAGAGCGGAAAAGGGGAAAGTGATAAAAACCACGATTTTCAAAATTTCATTTTCAAATGTCACGGAGGTCTTTCTGTAACGTGGTTGTGCTTCTTATAGTGACTTATAAAATTATTTGAACACTTAGCACAGATACGTACGTACGTTATTAAATATATTAACATTAATTGTTGAGTACAAATGAAGAGATGTGATAATTGACGTATAAAATGGTAAATAAATTATTTAAATTTTGCAATATTCAATTATTTGTATTCCTAATCACGTTAATGTTAGATCGACTTAATTTGGATTAAATTTTACATTTTCTGTTATTATTTAATGAAAATAAAATAAAAACTGCATGAAACATTTTGAAATCTTATTCAACACTGTGAAACAAGGTACAACTTACGATTATATTGGTAAAATTTGAAAACGTATATATATATTTCCCAATTTTTCTATTTAATTGTTTCAAATTGTTTACATTCATTTATATTTATATGTACATATATGTTTATATATATTTAATATTCATTTTATATATTATTTTGAGATATATATATATATATATATATATATATATATATATATATGTAAGTTAATGGATACAGTATTGAGGCTTATTAATATAATAGTAATAATTTTGCGACGTTTGCAAAATATACAGATATCTGCTTATATCTAAAATATACACCTACGATAATTTCTATATCTATGTATTTTTAAATTTATTTCAGATTTGATCAATATAATTATAATAATCGTGCCTTGTTATAATTTCAATGAAATCTCAATGTATTCGAATCCATGAAATGTTCCTACAAATACGACTTTATTTATCCGTGCAGTTATTTATACAGATACTTTTAGATTTGTTTCAAACCTAACCTAAACCTGACCACGTACGATGTACATTCATAAAAATCATATAGTCAAAAATTCATATAATATACATTATATACATTCGTATAATTTTTCGAATATATTCGCGACTAAATATACTCGTAATTTTATATATATACATATTTCTAGATTTGTTCGAAAACCGAACCTATTCAATCATGATATGCAGTATGTTTCAAATATATGACACAAGTTCGTAAAAATTTCCGACAACTGTTCGAATAGTTTCGCGACTGAACCTAACCTAAACTTAACCGTACATCCTCGTACAACGTGTGTATACTAATCTCCTTCTCGCGGACGTGCGACACGTCGAGGGAAAGTAGCAATAGTTCGTTGACAATGATCGTCACGATCGAACTCTTGGCCAACGACATTTGGTCCCCGGTATTTCATTGCACGCCATCATCGAATCGCGAGCGGGAAAACGGACGATCTGGAACGACGCGGAACAGGAAGCCGGTTCCAGAACTAGACACACACACACACACACACACACACACAGAGTATACGACCGTTAGCTCGTAACACTCTATATTCTTCGGTATTATCCAATTAAAGACAATGCCAGCGACCCATTAATTTTTCTTCCGTCAAGAAGACTGTCGAGCCAAGATCTCTCTCGAGTTGGTCGCCATTTTGCCAGAAAATGAGAGCCACTTTATCGACCGAGAAGCGAGAAACAACCCTCCCTCTGTGTGTGCTTGCCTCTGTGTTCGATCGTCGTGCAGGAAATGAAAAAAGTCCGTGTTTGCATTTGGACTTTTTTGTTGCAACACGAAATTCGAACACGAGCTGACGAACTATTTTGCGTTTTCGGGATTCGATTGGAAATGAATCGGCGCAGACTGCGTTGCAATGCTCGCGCAATGAAAACTACGAGTCGCGCTTAAACAGCTGTTGGGACAATTTTCGGGTGTAGAATTTTCATTAATGCAACAGCAACAACAGATTGTTGAAATTACAAAGATAGTTTAACCGGTCTCGAGTGCTTCAAGTTACCGGTAGTAAAAGAGAATGTACGTAATAAATTAAGATACGCAGAATGTGTTCACTTTCTTGTCCAACGTCTAAATTATTTCGTCTGTTGTTAATGTCGAAAGAAAATCTGACTAAATGGGATTTGAACAGTTTCGAGGCGTCTCGAGACATTTGATGTTGCGAGAAAAACATAATTAATATAATTTTGGCACGTCAGTATCTATTTTTTATAACGAACTATGATAACCTTGTTAATTGTTCTTCTCTGCCACGATTGGTTAAGTTCAAGTATGATAAGTTCTGATAATTCAAACTTGAATTTCGAAGTATCGCGTGTGCGTGAAAATTTCGACTCCGATTTTGGGAACATCCTGTATATATATTATAGGTATATAATACCAATATATATATATATATATATATATATATATATATATGACAAATGAAATTTATCAGACTTAAATTAAATTAAATTTACCGCAAGTTTCTTGAGAATATGGATGATTATAAATGATTGATAATTATAACATATTACATTAAAGTAGTCGTTGAGATAATTAATCTAAACAATATTAATAATATTAGTAATAATTGCAGAATTATTTTTGCAATTCTTAATGAATAGTATCCAAAAGAAAAAAAAACACATAACTGCGTATTACATATAAATGTAATATTAACAAAATTCACAAAATAGGTGCTTGAAGTTTATGGTACCTCTGGTGGATTACTAAACCCGTTTCAAAATGATCACAACAAAGGGTTTATTCGATTCACCATATTGTGTACAACAAATAACAAAACCTATTGCCTTCTAATTTTTCCACAAATCATTTCTCCTAAAAGAGAAGCTGAAACGTAATACATGCAATAATCTATACACAGTACATTTTTTTTTTTTTTATTAAATACAGAGTTGAAACGAAATTTATCATAAAAAAAGAAGAAAAGAAGAAAAGAAGAAAAGGGGGACTTTTTTATTAAATACAAAGTTGAAACGAAATTTATTATAAAAAAAGAAGAAGAAAGAAGAAAAAGTGGACTTTTTTATTAAATACAGAGTTGAAACGAAATTTATCATAAAAAAAGAAGCAAAGGGGGACTTTTTTTATTAAATACAGAGTTGAAGCGAAATTTATCATAAAAAAAAGGAAAAAAGAAGAAAAGGGCCACCTACGTCAAAACAAAAAACGAACTAAAACAAATATCACGAGTGATATTTCTTCTACTGTCTTCGCGGATTGAAAAATGAACGAAAATAAACGAGTTTATTCGAGAGAACTTTTTTCGCCAATGCACGTAAGTTACAAGAAAGTTAAAGGAATTTCAAGCTACTCTTTTCGCGGAGATACGTGACGGTTCTCTGTTTTCCTGTTTCCGCCTCGCATCGAACTGAAATCGACATTGACGTGTAATCAATAGCTGAAAATATTCTGTCTTCTATTTTGGCAAATCTTCCCCCTTTGTTTCACTCTTTCTCTTTCTCACTCTTGATTTATATGTTTCATCCACGGATCGTTAATTAACCTCGTTTCCAAAAATCGTTAGAAACGACGAACATTTTCCTTTGCACGTTTCTCGTTTCTTTTTCCCTTTTGTTTTTTTTCTTTATTTCTCAGCGAAAATCGAGGCGCTGAAATATATGATACTTCTTTGAAAGCGGGAACATCGCGCTATCTTTGCGACTCGAAATAAACTTTGGTGAATAATTTCAATGAAATTAAATCGAATTTCATGTAATTATCAATCAGATTTAATTTAATTGGGTGATTAAATAACTTGAAGGACAACGAAATTAACAGCTGGTAATTGAATTAATTATTAATAACTAAATTAATTACTAATAACTAAATGATGAGAGTGTTGCGTATATGAACTTTAATTAGCAATAATTCGGTTCTCTGAACAAACGTTCCAATAATTGAATAAATAAGAAATTAATTAATTAATAATTAGGCGTTAAAAATATTGAAGCATTAAGTGTAAATTTATTTTTATTGTATATTTTATTATATATTATATATCAATTAAATATATATTTATTACATATTTAATTGACAATAATCCAACTGAATTTGTCTATGAATTTTAGGCTCGTTTAATTGGCACAATAATTCACTATATCATCAAATTGAGAGAAAGTAATATTCTGAACGAAATTTTGTTAAGAGTTTTAACTTCTGATAAAATATTTCTCTTATCAGAGGGAAACGTGTGACTTGTAACATAGATAAACGTGGATATTATCTATTATTTGTGAATGTCTCAGAAATTGGAATATTTATTATTATACTATCAGTTGTTCTGATAATTGGAAAATATTCTCGTTTGGAGATAATAATATTTCCAAAAATAAATAATATTCAATAATAATATTAATATTAATATCAAGTGAAATTTCGTGTTAAAACAATGAATAACATTTGGCAAACTTTTAATTGAATTTAATATGTAATCATTGAATAATTAATCTACGTGTATCGAATTTATTTGCCCCGAAGCAAAGAATAATGGAACAAAATAACAATGATATCGTACCCTTGCACGAAAGTAGAAATATTTATCAAAGAAACTTATTAAAATCTTAAAGTCTGAAACTCAAAAAAAAGAAGAAAAATTAAGAAGCAACGAGTTTCTGGAAATTTCTGGATGCTTAATACAAACAAGTCTCAGTTTCGCGAATTCGAGAAAAATCGACTTTCGATTTCATCGGCGCGAAAAAATGATAAATTGCTCTGTACCGGAAACACGGTTTTGCAAAATTGCATCTTTAATGGAAAATTAATGTCTCGGGACTCGGATGTGGCTGATAAAATTCCTGAAAGCTTCTCGCTGTATCGATCTATCGTAATCTCGAGTGCTAGATCGCATATTCGAACGGACAAACGATGCGTTCGAATGCGGATTCAAAAGATAAGCTGACAAGCAAGCTCGAACAAAAAACGGAAGTCAAACACGAATGAATACGAAAAATCTCGAACATCGGTAAGTAATTCGATGTGTTCGAAAAATAACAATATATACCGATGACGAACGAGCAATTTTATTATCATCGTGCTCGATAAACAGGAAGTGTATCTTAGGCGTAGAATAAGAAAGATAATCTTTTATATTTCCGGTGAAATTTATACAGACGTAATTGAATTTGATAATAACTTTTCTAACAATATCGCTGCCAATTTTCTCTGTGAATTTCTCGGCGAGAAATTTTTTTTCTTCAATTCGCGAACGTTGACTTTGTCTTTTACAGTACACAAACTCAGTACACGAAGAAGAAGAAGAAAAAAAAAAAAGAAATTGGAATTAAAGTTTGACTGACTTTTTCACCGTTGCCTTAATTTTTCTCTTATTTATCTGGTGAGGATTTGTGTTTTTATTTCGAACGAATTGTTCGTCTGTCAAAATACGCGCATTGACAATTACATATCGCTGAACTTACAATTAGAAAGAAAAAAGAAAGAAAAAATTATCTACGTGGAAATGCATTCTTTGTAACATTGTATTATATTATCTTACAATATTCTCCAATAAGAGATATTTTATTATATCACAATCTCAAACGAGAAAAAAAAAGAAATAATAATTTAGCGGAATTGGTTGACTCCAATCTGTGCAAATATTTAATTACAATTAAACAGTATTGTACGACAAGAAATTAAACGGATACGTACAATTATATGTCTTTATTTCACCAAAAATCAACACCAATTTCGTTGAAAGCATCTATAGGTGAGCATGTTTTAATAAAGACCATCGTTTCGATGAATTCAGTAGTGTTTACTCAAAAATTTCCAGCTTCCAGTGATGTGTCTCGTTCGTATTCTCAAAGAGAGAAAAACAAATTAATCGTCTTTATTAATTTCTAGTTTCTGCAGTTAATAGGTTCGGTCATAGTAAGTCAATTACGTGTGTTAGGTACATACATACGTAAATCTACTTGTTCATCTGTAGTACATAAGACAAAGAAAACTTGAATATTTATTGTGTTTTGTATTTTTGCGAGTATTTCGCAATATATTAATATCATGTTTATATTTTTAAACACCTACGATCATTATACTAATATTTTTATACGTGATTGCAAACCTAATCTAATCTAAACTTTATATGCTTGATCTTAATATTTTTATATATGAATATTACATCAATATTGTAGCATTATATATATATATATATACATATATATATATATATGTGTGTGTGTGTGTGTTATAATAAATAGTATTTTTATAAATTATAAACATATGAATTGAAGTGTACACAATATGAAAATAAACGAAAAATTATACGAATTTTACAAATAATTACGGACAACAAATTCCGAAGGTAATAATTTCCGACTTCGAGTTGTTTAAAGCTTCAGAAATTCGTTTACACTTCGAAATTTCTCGGTAGAGAACTTCATTCAAAATTTTCCAGTCCACATTAATTTTAATATCGAAGTCTTAATATTCGAAACTAGAAAGAAAGTTAAAAATTTCTCAATTCGTATTTTTTTTTTTTTTTTTGAAGACTTCCGCTTTTAACCCTGACATTCAAAGTTTAAATCTTATTCAAAGCCTTAATAATTTTTCAAGCTTGAAGATTTGATCGATTAAATCGCATTTATAGCCTCTAATCTTCAAATGAAATTCCTTCGAAGTTCAAATCAAATCAAAACGAATATCATCAAAATCTAATTACGGGTACAATTTAACCAAGCTTAATCGAGACTTGAATTTCGTCTAAAAATCTTCGATGATATTTCTTCCCCCTCCCCCCTAAATCAAGCCTCATTTATTAACCTTGATACTTACTCGATAGTCAGTGACCATCTTCGACATTCCTGCAGAATTCGAAACGCACGGCGAAATTTGAACCACGAGCAGAGCTCGATCAGATACGTTACGTACGATATTATAATAGAACTATAATAGAACTGATTTCATCTTCCAAAGCAGAAGCAAACGTGACTCCCCGGTTGATTGAATTTTTCTATTATTTCACAACGTTGCGTTTGCAAACCTGACATTCTTCCATTGTCGCCGGCACATTCCGGAACACGTGCCGTTGCGAAACAGAGATTCAATCGTTTTTTTTTTTTTTCCGGAACTCTGGTCACACCCACACAGCCGGATAATGGAATTCCAGGTAAAAGTAGTCGCGAACACACGCCATTGAATTAACCGCGATTACGCATGAAAATGAATAAATGTATAAACTGCGGGGAAGAATCGTTATTTTCGCGTCTTTCTTATATTACTGCGATTTCGTTAATTCTTGCATGTGTGTTTCAATGATATTTCAATGAAAACAGGGAAAATCTAATATTCTCGTATAATTATGTATTATTAATTAATATAATTAATATTCGTGATATGCAATATATAATATTTAATATATTATAAATATATATTTTTTTTAAATTATAATTATAGTAAATTATATATCACGAATATTATATTATAATATTAATATATAGTTTAATATTGTATTTAAATGCAATTAATATTCGTGATGCTATTTTTATTATAATTACAATAAATTGTATATCACGAATATTATATTATAATCAATTAATATTCTTTACCGACCGTGTATTAGCGGTGAATAGTTAGCCGATTAATAGGCTACCGGTCGGTAAAGTGTTAAAATATGTTAGTTAGCCGATTAATAGGCTACCGGTCGGTAAAGTGTTAAAATATGTTAGTTAGCCGATTAATAGGCTACCAGTCGGTAAAGTTAATTTTTTCATTCTTAATTTTCTACAATTTTGTGACGATAAATATGTCCACGGAAAACAATCTCTCAACGACTGGCCTAACGATTTCTAACCTTCCCCGACTATAATACCAAATTTTACCCCTCCCCTCCCTCCCATGATTTTATGAAATCTAATCGAGAAGAATGCTGCGATAAATTATTGCTTGCTCCATAATTGGCGGAGAACTGCGTGATTTCAGACGAGATTTACAGAAGGTCGAAACACGGTGATATTTGGTCAGATCTATTTGCATTCTTCTCGAAAGTCAGCGCCGAAGGCCAGCGAGAACGAGTTCGAACGAGCGAAACTGGAAACAGTTAACGTAAATTTCAACGAGGCATCGCCGCGAACTTCGTCTCAGTTTACCGAAAGAACGCCAGGAGAGGGAAAAAAAAAAAAAAAAAGAAAAAGAAAATCGATCGGCGTTAAATTAATTTCGTTAAATTAGACAGAATGTGAGCCGAGTATCTTCTAGAATTCCATGGAACGTTCGACGAGGTTTTCTTCTTTTTTTGCTACTCGATTTAGTATCTCTTGCTCTCGTGAAAACTTGCACGAGATTTTTGAAAACGATATTCTTATCGCGTGTCATGTGAAACGTGTCTTACATTGATCGAGTTTCGAATAAATTTAATGATATATATATATTTTATAATTAATTAATTTTCCAATATATATAGTTGAAAATAAATACTGAAATTGAAAATTATTAAGTTTAATGAAAATAAAATTCTTTCATAATCTCAAAGAAAATTAAATATCTCATAATTTATATATATATATATATACTGAAATTGAAATTGTTAAGTTTAATGAAAATAAAATATATATATATATATATGTATATATATATATATATGTATATATATATATATATATATATATAAATTATGAGATATTTAATTTTCTTTGAAATTATGAAAGAATTTTATTTTCATTAAACTTAATAATTTTCAATTTCAGTATTTATTTTCAACTATATATATTGGAAAATTAATTAATTATATGCAAAAGTATTTATACAGTTACAATCAAGAAAATGATGCTTTCAATGATAATTAAAAGTCATAGTATATAACGTAACGATATAATTATAATTCAACTTCAATTTATATTATAATTCGTACAATTATCCTAATTTTATTATTTACAAAATTCAATACAGAGTGTAGTATGTACAAATACATGCGAGTCAAATTTTGTTTAGAAAATTTAGAAAATTTAAATTATCTACATTTTAGTAATTTTCCTTAGAGAAATAGTATTGTAAACATATTCTTTTTTTCCCGCTTATATTGTTTTCTTTTTCTGTATCTATTGTAAAATAAAAAAAAAGAATGAAAATTATGTCAAAGGTTAATCGCGTTATTTATGCAACGAAACTGAGAATAATTAGCGAAAAAAAAAAGAAAGGAAAAACAAAGTTGATCGCTTTAATTCTTCGCCAAGAGGCATTTTTTTTTTTTTATATCATCCGTTTTATCCTAGATCGACACAATTTACGGCTAATAATTGCTAATGATTCTTGTCATTATTATTATTATTGCAACATTATTATGTTGCACGTGCAAAGAAACACGCATTCAATAAATTTATTCCGATCGCGTAACAACTGCTTGATCTTCATTTGTCTTGCAAATTCAGTTTCTCGGCTTTATCATTCACGCTTGATAAATATCGGAAAAAAGTAACATAACTAAAAAAACTAGCACCGAGTTTTTGCAAATGAAATCGTATCTTTGATCTGTTAAGTGATTTCCTAACCAATGACTTACAATAAGAAGCAAAACTGAACATGCATGTGGAATTTTAGTGAAACAAATAATATTTTAATGAACATTGCCACGTGTAGAATGCAAAAAAAAAAAAAGAGAAAGCAAAATATGTAGTGTTTTGAGTTTTTGAAAAAAAATTTTACAATCTTGTCGTCATTGTTCTAGAAGACACGAATTTGTTTTCCATAGAAGTCAGTTCCGCACGAATAATTAATTTTGCGACGAAAAATTTGAACTGTCGTAACTACGTAAGAAAATTGATGTAAACAATAACCAGGCTTATATTGTAAATATAGTGTAATATATATTAATTGTAACATGTGTATTAATGATATAACGATTAATATTGTATTTATGTATAATGATATAATATTTTATATAATATTGTAAGTATAATATAAAACTGTGAACTTCTTTGTAATTACATATACAGTACACATACAACTATATGTGCAAAGTATAAAAATACCTTGTAATTATTATAAATACACCCCAAGACACAAAAAGATGGCACACACTGTAAAAATTATTGAATTTCTTTTTACTAAAACAAATGATACAAAATCCATCCTATATGCATTCTCCATTTGCTTCTATCAACACATACAAGTAACATGAATAAAACTTTTTGCAATAAATTTTGTGTTATTAAAAAAAAAAAAGAATTAAAAATGGGGTAATATCTAATAAAATTTACACAAGATCCAGAGATCGTTCTTCATCTATGATGTCAACATACTGATTTATTCTGTCCCTAAACGACAACTGCATCTTTTCCAATGTTTTCGAAAGTAATTTGTTAGCAAGCGTCCCTTTTTTTTCATATTGTTAAAAATTCCACAAGAAAAATGTCTTGCAACTGTCGTTTAGGGGTAAAATAAATCAGATAAACCAACAACCTCTGTATGCTCAAGGTAAGCTTTGAGCGGCGTTGACCTTGAATGACCTTGGAACACCAACGTTATTCAGGTCGCTGAATGCGTCTTAACGTCAACTCTGTGCAAAACTGTGAACTCGAATATATACATATATACGTTTAAAAAGGAAAGGTCACCTTGAGATCTTGGAAGCATGACCTAGAGATTCGTGGCCATCATAAGATTCTTGTTTCTCCCCCGAAACAACGTAAGTTTCATTCGAAAACATTTTTCTCTATGGCGAACAGTTTAAAAGAAAATCGCGCGGTTTAGGTTAGGTTAGGGGCGCACTTTATACGAAGCACCCTGTATAATCGTTCCTCTCATCATTTTGCAGTATTACGATCATTATGAAACGAAAACTTTCACGCGTCGAGCATATTATATACGAATATCTTGTTTATATACGAGTATTTCACACATTTTTCTTTTTTTTTTTTTTTTTTTTTAATACACATCACGCGCATTCTGCGCATTTTTCGCGAGTCCACGAAGTTTCCCAGGGGGGCGCGTAAAAATCCGCAGCTCCGGATAATAAAAGACCGGCGGTATGCCGATGCAGAGTTAATTTCACGGCTGTTAATACCCGGCAGAATCTGCTTTCATGCTATTAAGACGTTAGCTCGCATTGATCTCCCCCGGCCGGTGAAAGTATCGGCGCGATGTGCATGTCCGATCGGCATTGCGCTCGATCACTCGAATTGATTTCTTTTTTTTTCCCCCCCAGTACGAGAAGAGACAAAGAACGAAGATATTCTATGAATACTGTGAAACATTTTCACGTAGAAAATTTTCGTTAATTAAATTTTATAATCGTTATTTTATAATTCGCATTCATCGATTAATTTCATTTGCTACGATCAATCGAGTTTAAATGCACAAAATTCTAATTCTTATAATCGATTGTAGGTATATCTTTATTTACTTTAATATCAAGAATTAATTTCATTTACGTTAATGATTAAATCGTTCAATTTCAATTTAATTTTAATTTAATTAACTTTAATGATTATATGTATACAAAAATAATGTCATCGTGTAACAATATCTATTATACGAATAATGTAATTATTTGACTAATAGTAATAACGTTAAAATAAATAAAATATTCGACTAACGTATAAAACGTATAAAGAACAATATTTCACTCGTTCGAGCATTGACGACTTCGATTTATTTTTCAATTAATCAAAGATCAAGTTCGTTTGCGATGTTTTGAGATGCCAGCGAATAAAAACAGAACTTCGGCTGCAGTTGTAGAAAAGTACGTAGAATCTAATTGAGCGGAAAAAAGGGGAGGAAAAGAAAAGAAAAGAAAGAGAAAAATAGTTCGACACAAGCACTGTACCAAACTGTACAGTATCTGTACAATTGCGAATCCGGCTGCTGGCCGGAGACAGCTTGAGAATTAATTAATCGCCGCGAAATAGGCGGTTGCGGATAAACGTACCGTAATAATGGCGTTCCCGATGATTAAGGCCGACCCAGTCCGAAGCAATGGCATGCAGAGAAAGTAGGAGCCCTCTCCGTACACGCCAATGCCCGATCGTTGCACCGTGCAACATACACTTTTTCATACCTCCGACTGTGTGTACGTTGCCTGCGGGGGAAATTTCGCCCGATTTCTTTCTTTCTTCCTTCTTTCTTCGCTTTATGATCAAGATTCTTTATCTTTTTCCTTTATCTTTTATTTACTTCTTCTTTTTTCTTTTAACTTGAGTTTGAGGTTATGTTGCATCGACTGCAAGGTTATCTGCGACAATTTGGTACACATTTATGTGAAACGTTTCTCAAATACGTGATAGATTCTTTACTCTTTTCTTTCATTTTCTTCTTCTTTTTTTAAATTTATGTTGCATCAACTGCAAGGTTATCTGCGACAATTTAGTACATATTTACGTGACAATCAGATTGATGTGTGTGAAACGTTTCTCAAACACGTGATAGATTCTTTACTCTTTTCTTTCAACTTTTATTTTCTCTTTTTTTAAATTTGGGTTTGAGGTTATGTTGCATCAACTGCAAGGTTATCTGCGACAATTTAGTACATATTTATGTGAAACGTTTCTCAAATACGTGATAGATTCTTTATTCTTTTCTTTCATCTTTTATTTTCTCTTTTTTTAAATTTGAATTTGAGGTTATGTTGCATCAGCTGCAAGGTTATCTGCGACAATTTGGTACATATTTACGCGACTATCAGATTGCTGTGTGAAACGTTTCTCAAATACGTGATAGATTCTTTACTTTTTTCTTTTATTTTCTTCTTCTTTTTTAAAATTTGAATTTGAAGTTATGTTGCATCAACAGCAAGGTTATCTGTGACAATTCGATATTTACGTATTTACGTAACAATCAGATTTGCACATGTGAAACGTTTCTCAAATACGTGATAGATTCTTTACTCTTTTCTTTCATCTTTTTTTTTTAATTTGAGTTTGAGGTTATGTTGCATCAACAGCAAGATTACCTGCGACAATTTGGTACGTATTTACGTGACTATCAGATTGACGTAAACGCTTTTTAAATACGCACAGGTGATACTCAATTGCTTTAATTGATTCAATTTGATTGGATTTGATTTGATTCAAATTGATTGATACTCAATTGCTTTAATACGATTCGACACGATTTACCAAACGATATTAAAATTGTCGATCAGTTCGACAGTTCGAAGATACTTTGAAATGCGGCTGCTGCTGCAGTATTCTTCGTTTTATAAAAATCTGTTTTTCAACATCTCGATTGTCATAAAATTCCGTTCGAAGTATACGTTTAATATCAACCGGTGCGCCGACCAACGAATCGAGTGCATGATTGCGCCATTTAGAGAATAACCTTGCACGCCGGCTAACTGCGAGAGGTATTGCGCACTTCCGGCTGATCGTTCATGTCGTGTCTCGAAGTTCACGATCCAGAAATACGCGCTCTCGACGACGTCTTTAATTACTGTTTGTCAACGTGGATTGCGTAATTATTTATCGGTGTGCTCGGACAGGGCCTTTCCTTGCCGCGGAATTAATCACTCTTACCGATTATAATTGTCCGGATGTTCGGCCAATTTGTTTGACAACTGGGTTAGCAACATTCGTGCGTGTTCGTCTCTTTTGTTGACTTCTGACACGAACAAATGGTACTTGAATATACGTTTTGCTTCAACTGAATGAGCATTGTCCTCTATTTTGAATATTTTTCATATCGAGAGACAGAAACATTTGTTAAATTTATTTTATCGTAGATATAAGGGAGAAAGTATTTCGTATATTATTTAAATGTATTAAAATTATTAGAACTGTTTTATTTATAAATTATTGCATACACATGTATAGGTACACACACACACACACGTATACTCCTACTTAAAAGTCTTGGGATATATATTATTTTTTAATATCCAGTATCTTTTTTGTAGACAATAAAATTTTATAAAACTGAATACGTATATTTATAAAATTAGATATATATTCAATTGCACGAATATTTTACAGTTCTTAATTCATGTATTAATACTTTATAGATTCTTCGTAATGCATTATTTTACGTTTAATTGTATTTAATTTTTCCAGAAAAAAATAAATATAACACTTATCTCGAGCGTAAGATTTTCATACGTACAAGATTACATATACAATAAACATTCAAAAATGATTCGAAGAACGTGATTTTCGAATCATCATTATGAGAATATTGTCCGCAAGCTAGTTTTTAAATTATTTTTGCCTCGTCGAAATGCTGCCATTATGCGAATATTCACATAACCAAATTACCGAATTTTATTATTTTACTCGTTATTAAGTTATCAAATAATTCAAATAACGTTCGTTTGTAAATATCCTTAAGTGATTCGTTACTACAAATATCTGTATATAATATGAAATTATTATATATATATATTTGGATACAATTATTAATACAAGAAACATTTCTCTTTTTATATCTACATCTCAATTTAAGCTACAATATTTTATATTATTATTTTATGTTATTCAATCATGTTATATCATACTATTTTAATTAATCATTTTTACTATTATATCAAAGAAAGCTTTGTAAATAAATGATTGAAATTATTTAATGTTCGCATTTTATAAACGACAAATTTTTTCATATTAATTTGTACCTTATATATATAAGGTACAAATTAATATGAAAAAATTATTATAAATTTGATTTAAAAATTTTAAAATTTTAAAAATTATTATAAATGAAAAAATTATTTTATATATATATATATATATATATATATTTATAACGAAAATCACCAATAATATTTATCGTTTAATTAATCGTTCGCTGTATAATTAGTTAGAATTTATTGTGAAATCAAATTACACTATTATAGATTAATTAATTAAATAGAACACGAGAAATACATTAATTAAATAAAGAATTAACCATTGTAGTAAATAAATAGAAATGTGTGAAGTTGGTTATTGAAGATAGTATCGAACGCCTATCTATTGAATTGTTCGTTAAAATTTTCTCTACTAACAAGAGATCAATCAATAAAAATAAAATCTCGAAATCCTCATCCGGTCTTGATAAGAGACTACTTGAACTAATCACGATAATCTTTATATCAATTTCTAAGAATTCCCTTTATCTTTTTTCTATTTATATATTTTTTTAATGAGTTAAACCACGTACGCGTACGTTTCGCAAGAGCTATTATATTAATTTCTGCAAACCTTTGCTCTTTAAATTATGTCGCTTGGTAATTTTCTTTGATAGTTCGTAGTTCAATAAATATATATATATATATATATATATATATATATATATATATATATAAACGCGAATTTTTAGGTTTTGGAAAATTGAAAAATGGGCGAAAACGCAACATTGCGTGAAGTTTCCAGAAAACCGCAACCACAACGTGATCCATTTTAGCAAAGTTCGTCAAACTATGTGTACGTGATAATTTTAGTATTAAATCACAATATTTAGTATTATTATATCAATATTTAGTATTAGTAATTTTAGTATTAAATCACACTATGCATACAATGATCTGTTCTTTGCCTCAAAATTATGCGAAAGTTTGCCAAAATGTCTTGATTTTTGATTTTTCAGAAATCGAACAAAGAAGGATTTGGAGTATTAACGTTCGTTGCATTAATTTTACGAAACTGCTGCATCGATTTAAAAATTATCAAGAAAGTTCGTGTCATTTTCGTCTCAATTTCTACGCGTTTACTTGCAGAAAAATTATTATTTACTACATTATATAACTAAACCTTTGGAAACTATTCACTTTTTATTCGAGTTATTCTCGCAGATAGTTTATCATTAATTAACTAGGATTTCATGCATTTTGAAATTTATAATTAATTAAATTTTTACGAATATAATTTATAATTAAATTACAAACTAAATCATAAATTTCTATGAAGAAAACAGAGAAAATAAAGAAATAGAACCTAAAAAAAAAAAACAGGTTTGGTCAAATTTTAAAAATCGTCTCCACTAATTTGTTATTTTTATTTAAAAAATAAAACAGTGGAAAAAAGAACTTTATCTCGAGTCCAAGTCATTTACAGATAATGTTTTATTTATATATTACTAATTCTTAATTCATTATACTATTTAACAATATTATTGAAATAAAATAACAAATAATCTCAGCTGATGGTGAAGTTTATGCAACAGAAATGGGAAATTACTTGAGAGACTATTTGTAGAAACAGGTGTGCAAAATGTAAAATGAATTTGTAAATTAATTATTTCATCTATGTTTCATATATAAGAAGAAGAAACTATTTTATTCGACAGTTAGATAATTATAATAATGCTTTATTCCAACAAACTGACGTAGAATTACTTATTTATTACGTTGATTGCCAAATGAAATGATGTGTTACTTAAACAATCATTTTTTAAACATTTTATTCAAATAATGCCCATATGGCTGTAACACATTCCACTTTGAATATTTTTTATAAATATTTCTGGTATATTATACGCATTGTGTATCTTTGCGATAATCCTAATTTTCCAAAAAAGCATAAAATCCACAACTGTAACAGATCACCCTGTATAAGCTACATTTTAAACTATAACTATGTTAAACAATTTACAGGTAATATTGTAACAAACTATCGGCCAATTTTCAATGGATTAATTGGAATGCTACCTGCGTGCGCGTTTCATTCTTAATTAATGACGTTTCACCTTTTCTCTTGAAATAACCGACGTGTTTCAAACGTTTTGCAAATCGATGTTTGCAAAGAGGGAAAAGCGTACGATCGGTATTCCTCGCTTGCGAAAAAAGAAGTGAAACATCGTCGAGACCACTGGTATTAACGAAACAGCAACCAATTGCTAAGAAAACTATACAGGGTGATTCACGTAACTGCGACGAGTCGTATCATTCTTTTAATATAACTGAAGTTAAGAGAAAATAGCAGAAGAAAAAGGATACGCAAATATGATAACGCACGTACATTTTGCAATTATTTCTTTTTTTTTTTTTTACAAGAGAAATGTACTTTCTTTTTGCATATATCGAATTTTTTTACGAAGAGAGATATTAGGGTACTATGGTCGAAAGATGATTAGTTTAAAAGATATTTTAATCTCAATCTTGTGAAAACTTATAATTGTGAAGGACATTCAACTTTCAACTCTCGAGTTCGTTTACCGCGTCTTTCATGCGATAAGTTTTACGAAATGAAAGTTTAAAATATCTTTCAAGTTTTACCAATTTTCTACCGTGTTGTTCTAATATACAGAGTGTCCCAATGAGTTTATCCACTTAATTTTTTCATTTCCATCGTTTTGGAGATGCGAAACAATTTTCTCAACGAAAGTTACTCAATATAGAGAGGCTCCTAATGCGAGTGTAATGATTTTATTGTATTGCGGAAAGATTTCAAAGTTATTCTTCACTAAAAAAAAAAAAAAGTATTAACCTATACCAGTCGAAAAATTATTAGTTTAGGAGATAATTTAATTTTATAAGATCTATACGATAAATTTTGTAAAATTAAAATTAAAATATCCTCTAAATTGATAATTTTTCGACACACATATGGGTTGATACTTAATTTTTGTAATACCTTACTATATAGTTATATATGAGATATACATATATATATATATATATATATATATATATATATATATACACAAAGGAAGATATATTTTTACTTAAAAAAGAAATAGAGCAATTGCATTCTCGAAGAGGATAATATAATTGACAGTACATTGTCCATTTTGAAAACTTCTATCCCTTTTCTCATCCTTAATATTTGCTTCTAATAAAAAAGAAGATATCGTTTCTTGCGTGAAGCACTTTACATGTGTATCCACGTAAAGGTTATGTTTACATTTTCATTATTTTCCTCTGACATCTCTACTTGCAAAAAGATATATAGTTTGCTACTGATTGCGTGAATCACCCTGTACAGGTTATACCGCAATCGCGTATAGGTTATGTTTATATTGAAATTCCATCGGTTTTTCACTTTCCTCGGCGCAATCTTCCACAATTAAGTTTCGCTGGCGATTATTGATAAACATCGTGGTGCCCTTGCCTATATATCGATTAGCTCGAAACATCGATACACGCTGCTTTTATTACTGCAATTAATACCTCCTTTCTCCGTACGTGAAACATAACCTAAAAGTCGCCCGTGCTACTTGCGTATGTAATTTGGACGCATTAATGACGACTACATTTTTCCCTGTTTCATTTATTCCCCGTTGAACGTTAAAACGAATCCGCGTTTTCTCCCCGTGTACGTGTACTACACACACATACTAATGACTGCCCGTAAGAGTAACATTCAAGCGGACGGTTAAAATTTATTACGTTCGAAATTGCATATACCGGTGGTTTCGCCAACTCGATATTAACGTCTACCCATCATCCGTGTCAATGATGATAATCGGACGATTTTCTCGCAACATAGTCGTCGCCCGAGCTGCTGCCATGAGATAAGATTCTCGACAAAGACGAAATCCAAGGATATCGGATAATTAAAAGGGAATATCTATACTGTGATGTTCAAAAATTAAAATCCATTGAAATTCCACTTGACTATTACCACGAAAATTTATGGAAATTTATGGATAACGATTTTTGCTTTTCGGGGAGCAAAGCATTTTTGGATTTCGTGAATTTTTAAAATTTTTTAGCTCATATGTATATATATGTATATGTGTATATATGTATATATGTATATATATGTATATGTATATATATATATATATCTATGTATATGCGTGTATATATATATGTATATGCGTATATATATGTATATATCTATATGTGTGTATATATGTATATATATATATATATGTATATGCGTATATATATGTATATATCTATATGTGTGTGTGTATATATGTGTATATATGTATATGTGTATATATATGTATATGCGTATATATATGTATATGTCTATATGTGTGTATATATGTATATATATGTATACGTGTATATATGTGTGTGTATATATATATGTATATGTGTATATATATGTATATATATATTAGATTACGATCTAACTAATGATAGACTGAAACGCTGCAAGACGAAAGAGACTCTCAATAAAGAATTCACTTACCCTTGGCCCATCCAGTGAGAACATTTCCAAGATAAGCGACCTTATAGCACGGATCGTACTCGGTGATCGAAGCGTTGCCACGGTGCCTCCTCCACAATCTACCAAGCCCTCTCTTCAACGATCGGAGGGTCTTCTGGCCGAATTCCTTGCCGACGGTGGGGTTCTGCGTCGAGGAGGCAGACGTCCCGACGTTCTGCTCGTCGTCCGCAGAATCTGCCACCATGTCGTCGCCCATCGTTTTCATGGTTGGCTCGAGCTCGCGCCCGACACGAAAAAATATATATATATACACACACACACACACACACACACTCTCTCTCTCAGTCAGATGTTTTCTCTGTCAACAGACGCACATAACACGCGGAGAACAGCGAGTCTCTCCCCGACTGGAGCTGTATATCGATATATCGATTCGACGCGAGCGTGACGAAACGAAATCGCGGAAACCGGCGGAAACCGCTACATCTCTTCCGGTGCGACTCTTCCGGCGAACCCGCGCTGCAGTTCGAGTAAAGAGAGAGGAACGAGATCCAGGTGTAAGAGAGCAGGGGCCAGCGAGAAGGAGTTCGACCTTTGAGGGTCCTGCGGCGAGAGAGAGAGAGAAAGAGAGAGTCGAGTTATCCAACCAGGTGGATGAGCTCTATCGAGGTCACGAACGGTGAGCCGCTGATCGCGAGATCAGTTGTGAAACTCGAATAAATCTCTCTCTCTCTCTTTTCACTACTCGACTACTCGCTTCTGGCTATTTCGATGATTATGTGTGCGTTGTGTAGTTACACGCACGCACACACACACACACACACACACACACACACGCGCGTCAAGGTCGGTCTCTGTGGTTTGTTCTCTCACGTACGGAGCGGAAGGTCACTGGTTCTCACGAAAACTCGCGGATATCTTCCGGTACCAATTTCCGTACGTTTCTTCACGGTTCTTCGATCGTTTCTGCAACAGAGAAAAATGTCGGTTTGTCAGATATGTTAGACACGATCGCAATTTATCGAACGTTTTATTTAAAAAAAATGGGAGGGGGGAAGTTAAATTAATCGCTGATCACGATCATTTTTTTGTTATTTCGCAACAGGAAGGTGATCATAGCGTTGCGTAAAACTTGCTTCCAATGGAAGGACGATTAACGTTTTTTATTTTTATAAGTTTCATCAGGATGATCGAAGTAAGATGAATATCATTAGATATCAAAGAATTTCAAATAACACAGACGACGAAATTCTTGCGGTTGCATCTGGACTGCGGAAATTCCCATGCAAATTTATATTTTATAGAATATAATAATAATAATAATAAAAATAGAATATTGATAGAAAATTGTTTTATTTCGCAAATATTTTATGTGCCTCGTTATTAATTTCCTTCGTTATAATTATTACTCGTTCGAGTTTACTTAAACGACGAAGTCGTCAGCATACCACCGAAAGGTACATAATCAATTATTTCACATTTACAAGAGTAAATAATCCTCAGTTAGTGAGGAATTGAATAGGTTGATCCGTTGAAAAATGTCTGACACTGAGAATTATATTGTCCGGATATTATTAGAATCGTTCAAGTTGGTATTCATGTTCGGCTTTGACATATTATTTCTTTCAGATGAGAATCTATAGAACAGTTCATTATAATCCTCTGATTATACTAAGTGTAACCGAGATTGACGTTCAATTTATTTTTTTCATCGTAATATCGTTTCCTTTACGTCAGAGACATTACGAATGTGCAAATTTTTATTCGCCTTTTTTTTTATTCGTAATTGTTCGCTAATTCATACAAATATATGCGTACGTACATATCGCGTGACAATATCGCAGTGTTTATTTCATTCGTGATCTTTTCACATTGAGATTATGAATTTCTACAATTCGTCTGGTCGAATTAGACATTCATGCCTCTGGCGTAAACAGAACGATTTAATATTTTTATATCATCGTATATTACTTATCTTGTGCTATTCAGATTATAATGAAAATGATAATAAATCATATTGTATTTCAATGTATCTTACATCTTATCTTATATCATATCTTTCAGTATATCATATATACACAGATATATCATATTATCTATCATATTAATTATTATCATATATACACAGATATATCATATATATCATATTAATTATTATCATATATACATAGATATACCATGTTATATCATAGATACATAGATATATCATATTATCATATATATAGATATATCATATTATATATCTTATATCTTCAATATATCAACATATCAATATATCTTCAATATAAATTATTATTTACGTATATTAACTGAATCTCACAGACAAAACATACTATCCAATAGAAATTTCGTATGGCAGTCGACGTAATATTTTATACGCATTGTTAAACACCCAGACACGCAATATTGTTTTTTGAATCATATCTTTTCAGTCAGAAATCCTTTTTAACTTAAAACATTTGTCTACTACTCGTTTACTACTAATTTATCGAGATACAGAAACGAAATGCATAATAACAACAGATCGTCTGATTGTTACAATAAAACACAGTGTCGTACGATTGAAGCCAAAGGCAGAACGAAAAATTCGATCAACTGATAAATTTTCTTCCTCCAATATCCAATGAGTGAGGATCTCTGAAATGTCAGCGAAAAAAATTGTCCAAGTAACAGCGGCTCGTAGAATCGCAGAAATTACGAAGACGTTGAATCCTCCTGGGATGGATTGATATTTTCCCGGATATTACTGAATTCAATAATTGCCAAGTTCTTGAAAAGGCTAAGTCCATCTTCGGAAAGATCGTTCGATATCGGCGTAATATTAAACCTTGCCTTCGATTAAACTTGCTTTTCCTTGCTTTCTCGAATAAAGAGTATCCTATTTTTATATATTGAAATCGATGAATATTTCCCAGGTCGAAAAAGAAAGAAGAAAAAATTTCCAACAAATTTCACATATTCTTTAGTGAAGTTGGAAAAGACTCGAGCGAAACTTAATGTTTAATATGGATTAATTAAACTTTTATTGAGGATCGAAGAATAATTTATCGCAATATTTATAAATACTTCAATTTGTTCATGTTTCATAGAACTATCAAGCTAAAGGTAACGAAATTATTGATCAAGTTAATTATCGAATCATTTCATTCGTCGATCTGTTAATTTATTAACAAATTGATTATAAATAATAATAAAATTGCGAATCAAAATGTTTCGTCTTGATGTTAATAGTTAACGTATTGCCATCTGGATTGTAAATATTTTCCGTGCATTTGTAAGGTAATGAAATTCGTTATTAAACCTCCAAAGTATACTAAAGGGGGGAAAAAAAAGAAAGAATGTAAGATGTTGAAAATTTAGAGTGATCTCAATTTAAATACCAGCGAACAGAATTGTATGAAAATTGGTGTATGAAAATTGCCAATATCTTAAAATATCGTCGTCAGAAATCAAAGTGGGAGGTCTCGGAAATAATTCTCAAGACTGTGAGAATGAAAAAGCTATTTTTAAAGTTCCCTCTCAAAATGATACGACTCGCACGTGTGCGTGTATTTATCTATCTATTAGTAGACATACACTCCTGCTGGAAAAGCTTAGGGTGAACATATTACGTTTGTTGTTTCAAAACACAGTGAGAAGTTGATAATAATATAAAATCAATTAATAATGAAATCAATAACATTGTGCATTGTGACATACACGTGCAATCTGAAATTTTGTGTTTTATGTTAAATATTGGATGAAAAATTAAAAATAAAAAGGAATCTTACAGAAACACTTACAATTATAATAAAAGAACATGCTGTCACATTGAGCGTTATTCTAGGAAACGCATTGCAAATTATTATTATTATCTTATTTACTCCAGTAGGAACGATTTTCGTACTTTAAATAATCAAGACTTCACTTGTAGATAAATAAATAAATAAATAAATAGATATAATATATCATAGAAGTATAGAATAGAAATATATTATAGAAGTAGCACTCAAAGTGTTATCAGTTTATATATTCATTTATTTTCAAATTATATATACAAATATTTTCATTGTATATATATATATATATATATATATATACATTATTTACAAATTATTATATTATTACACTTACAATATATTATATATATTATTATATTATTACACTTACAACATTATTACAATTATTTTCAAATTATATACAAATTATGTATATATTTACTTATTTATCTAAAAATTTATTTACAAATCTACAAGAATTCTTTTTACAAATTATTTGAACTCGATGTGTCTGCAAACAAGTGCAAAAATCGTTCCTAATTTAAGTGAATAAGAATTGGGACAGACATAGCGCTCAAAGTGTTACATATAAATATAAAATAGAATATAAATTTTAAATATAAAAATTTTTATATTTCACAAATATAAAATTACACAAGAGGAAACATTGTCCCACTGCAATGGAACGAAATAAAAAGCAAATAAACTATATCTTTTAATTTTTTACGTTCGCAAACTCCTGTCGCCATTTGACCTACGGCGCTTCATCTTTTCTTTCGATCTCGAAACACGCTGTTTTCCCAACGAAATGCAACCCGATAACGGTAATTATGGCTCGGCGACGATCGGTTTCGTAATTTTTCGTGGCGAGACACAGAAACCAAGTCGTAAATGAATCCGTCTGCCGCGATAAGTTAGGCGAAACAGGTGCGAAACCGGTATACAACACGTTCGGGAAAACAGCGTGAACGCGAGGCCACGCTGTCGAACATAATTTCCTCGGTCCCGTAAATTGTTATAAAGCACGTTGCGCGTTCTGTAGAATAATCCGCCATCGTAAAAGTCTACCGATTTGTGAGATTGAACACGATGGAAAAATGACATTTTCCAACAGTTTAAGATCGACAAAAATTCATGGAAGAAGAAAAAAAAAAAAAAAAAGAAAAAACGAAAGAAATAATTGGATCGATTTACAGTTAGGCGTGGAGTGATCGCACGCTCTGTTAATTTCTGAATTTTTACACACAGGGTGAATACACCCGGCGTGATCGTTAGACCGCGGATTTCTATGCGTTCTCTATGCGAAATTTCGACGTGCAGAGTTGCGCGCATAATAATGCAGAAAGAATACAGGAAAAATATACTCGAAAGCGCAGCGGTTTTTCTCGCGACACGGTTTGTCTTCTACTCCGAAGTGATTTTCTGCTTCCTTGATTTTCAAAAACATTCGTTTGGGTAACATTAATTTAGTAATATTAATTTTTTATCATTTTTCTGAATAAGACACATAGAATAGCTATGACGACATAGGAAATAAAACGACACACGAAATACTATGAAAAACAAAGATTTTCGATGAATGCATAATAAAAATCAGTCGTCCGGATTAAAAAATTTATTGAATTTCGGATAGCTCGAATATAATAAAATAAAGGAATTCGCGAGAGTTTCGCAGAAATAGAATGAAAATTAAAAAAAAAAACAGTTCACAGATCAAAAAAAAAAAAAAAAAAAAAGAAAATCTGAAATGAAAAACACTTTTGGTCTAAAAATTCACAATTGAAAATGAAGTAATGAATTAGCATTCTTGTCCATTCAGGGCAAGGTAGATGCACGTACCTACATAAAAAACATGTATATGATTAAATGAAAGTATATAATCTCTAGAATTACAGAAGTTTTTGCAGCTGAAGAAAATTTTCGTTCGTACATTCGAATCGTAATATTTGTAATTCGTTATGAACGAAAAGATTACACTGTGCAAATGTTTCTCTTCAATTTCCCACTACGAAACGACGAATTCGAAATTGATCAGCAATTTTCGTAAAATAAACGCAGTTTTTCGCAGAATTCGTTCGACGACAGCGAAATTACGTACGCGATTCGCACGTTAAAGCGTTGCTAGAAGAAAGACACGGTGAAAGTATAATTTTAACGGATCGCTGAATCTGTGTACACAATTGAAACCAGGTTCCCATTGCCTAATAAGGCAATGTTCACGAAAAAAAAAATGAATTTGTTCTCGAAACGTGCCGAGACAATCCATCGGGTTGAATGGAAAGTATGAAAGTGCATTTATAATAAAAGAGAAAAAAACAAACAAATTAACACGTTAATTAACGAGCAGAATTTATGTTACGCTTATGTATGCGAAAGTTTAATTGTTAATTTTTATAAAATACAAAGAGAATTTAACATTTATCGCCGTAAAGTGTTCAAAATTTTCGTAAAGTTATTGTACTACGATAAAAATACATTTTTAGATATCATGTTATTTGATTGTTTGCGTCATTTGCAATTTCTTGTAAATTGTGCCACGTGATGATCATTTTATTTCGATCGTTCTGAGTCAAATATGGAGTTAAAAATTGTAAAGGCAGTAAACATGTTCTGAGAAAAAAGTCTAAATATTATATTTATTACACCATACATATATATATATATATATATATATATATATCGTGTATATATATTGTATATCGTGTATATATATATATATATATATATATATCACAGAAGATTTATATATTATAGAAGATAATATATATATATATATAATATATATTATATTATAATATAATAATATTATAATATAATATATATTATATATATATATAATATATAATATATATAATATATAAATCTTCTGTAATATATATTATATTTATATATATATATATTTAATTAGATAAATATTGTATTATATATAACAGACACAATACTATATTCTCGAGTACATATTACAAACGTATCAATGTTACATTATAACGTTCGAATACATTCGTCAGTCACTATAATCGCTCGCAATTGGCTCGCAGAATAGTGGAAATATCGAAATTGCGAATTACCAGTTAATTCACAAAGAACAGCATATGAAGAGAATATTAAGAGAAATTCCACTACGCTAAATAAAACGATTGCAAAGGATGAACGACGATAAGCGTAAAAGTTGGTGCACACGGTTTGTTGAATTTCCAGCCCAAGGCTATTTTCTCTTGCACTTCGGGCACCGACTGAACCGTACGAAATCCGCCTGTGTTTTCGCCCGCTTAACTTATCGCGCGCCGGAAATTACGGTTTTCGACGGAAGTCTTGCGGTCAGTCTAGTAGGAAACGTTGCCCAAGAAATCGAGTTATCGCGCTGAAACACGCTCTTCCCTTTAGAATTTCTTCCATCGAGATGTACAGGGTGTTTCGCATTTGTCCCGTCTACAAATACAGGATCGTAATTGCATTGTTACAGAACCTCGCCGATTTCGAAAATAATTTTAATTCTATGTTCGCTTCCTTAGGTTTAAATTTAAATTAAATTGGAATTAATTTCGAGTGATGTTTGCTTAAATTTTACTCATATATCGTATTGCATGTCATACGTAATTGGAAGCAAACCTAATCTAAACCAGCAATATTTTCGCCTTATTAAAATAATTCGCAAAAAAAATACCATCTTAATTATTAATATTATTAATTACACGTATAATTAATATTATTCATTAAGAGTACTATTAAAGCTACTGATATTATTATCGTTGAGCAATGGCATCGTTAGCAATAATAACTATCAGCAATAGCAATTTGTTTCATGCTTGCGTGACTTTGAGAAAGGTCAATTACAATGAAAGATCAACGATCATCACATTATACACGAAAGTGCTATAAAAATACAAATGAAATATGAAAGCTTAATTGAAAAAGAAGAATGGTTTCATCAGAAAGTAAGGATAGACGTGGATATTTCTATATATCAGCCACATATATATAAATAGCGTATAGTGGCTACAAGAAAAAAAAAAAAAGAAAAAAAGAAAAAAAAATTGCGTTGTATATATTTGTTTGTAAAAATACTAGGAAAATCTTCTATACTTCGCGAACAATTGCGAGAACTAATTGTGCAATTGATGTCATATTATTCTTATTGCACATTATCCTACGAAATTGCAATCTTATCCAGCTGTTTGCAGATTGACACACCTGTTGTTTCCACAGAAAAAAAAAAAACGTTTCCTCGTATATATTAAAAGATGAGAAAATTCTTTTATCACGAAGGAGATAACCAGCGAGACACGCGAACTTACGAAACCTAAGGAAAGTACTTAGGATTACTATCTTCTTACACAGATAGTACAGATTGTCTGTGAGATTGCTCCCAATTCCAATTCATTTCTATTATTTATTATTATTTTGTATATATATATTTCTTTCTGTATATTCTTATATGTTCGTATTGTATATATTTATTTATATATTTATATATATATTTATATATTTATTTATATATATTCTTCAATATATCATCGTTCGATTAGGCTTGGAGTTCCTTATTATTATCAATATATTTGTATTATATTATACGTAATATATATGTAATATATTTGTATTAATAAAAATTATTAATATATTTGTAGTATACTTTACGAATAATAATAATATAATATATATATACAAACTTATTTATATTTTTTATATTAACTTATTATATTATATAACTTATATAATACATTTATACTTTTATAGTTATATTATTTATAAACATACGTATTGTAATATACTTTTATATAATGCATCAACATTTAAATCGAGAACAATTAACTTTGATATATAAGTAATGACAAACAAAAACCAATAATAAATAACGAATGTTAGTGATAAACATTACAGAAATATTAATGACTAGATTGTGGACTTTAATAAACGTGAATTGTTAAAAAGTGAATTGAATCTAAATAATAGCTTGATTTACCTACTGTAAATTACAATTACTTTAGACATTTTGTTTGCACTTTTCAATTGATTTCAATGCATAAATAAATGCATTAAAATCAACAGTATCTTTTTCTGTATGATGATTGTGAATAAACTTCAATGTCTGTGATAATTAATTCCATGTAATTGTTAAAGAAGATATTTAAAGATTTCAGTAATAGCTCATCGACACATACAGTTACTCGCAATCGATGATCATCGAACAAAAAAATTGTAATCTCTGTTCTCTTTCCAAGAAAAGAAAACAAAAAAAAAAAACAACTGTTTCGAGAAAAAAGAGCAACATCGATGCTCGCTGTTATTTATAACAGGAGGAAAAAAGCACTGATTACAGCTATTCTAATCGATCATCAGAGAGATAACAACTCGTTTCCGCGAAATAATTTACCCAGCGTTAACTATGATCCCGAGATCTACGTTGAAAATCTTCGCTGAAAAGTGAACAACTCGCGCAGATTTTTCTTCTTTAAGTTAAGTAACGCAGAGATTTAGAAATGTTTGGATCGCGGACATTTATGCGAATTTATATTCTTATGAGTGAGTATCAGTAAAAAAGTATGGAGTGTGAATGAAGATTTTTTTTTTTTTCTAGAGTTTCTCAATAGTTCAGACAATTTTGTAATACCATATTTCGAATTTTTATATGCGCATACGTATGCATGCACATAGTACATAATATATGTTACATGTTGAAATTTCATTAACATTGCAATAAGAGAGATGATTATCATGATCGTATTGGTGAAATTTAAAATATATATCAACCTGAAAATATATACCAATATATACCAATATGGAAAAAATGCAGAATATTTATTGTAAATATATATTTAACAAAAGATTAGTATACACAGAATTGAATCTGAACAACAATTATTACAAACAATTACAACAATTATTACAAACGTTATTGCTAACAATAATAATCTACAATGTTGCATGTAATCTATTTTCATATTTCAATTTATTAAATGAATATAGTTTAATTTAATTTATTGAATTGATATTATCCCTGGTAATAATAATTATCCACAATGTAGTGTACAATATTTTCGATGTTTTAGTAAATAATCAATAAAAAAAAAAAACGTTTTCTCCAAATAAGCATCATATCTTTACTACTCGAAATTATAGTAAAAGAACGCGACCAACGTGGAATATCAAATGCAAGTATTTATCTATAACAAGTAAATACTCAGATAAGATAAATGTAACACAGCAAAGAAATGTGAAACGAGTGAAGTGAAAAATTGTAAAAATCCTACTACAAGAATGAATGATAGTTTAATAATTCTACTTCGTGCATTTAATTAAATAAATATTAAATTATATATTTTGTACGTATGAAATTCTATCGGGCTGTACATTTTATTACAATTTTTTGATCAATTGTAATTTTATCAAGATATTAAATTTTACTATATCATCACAAATTTATGTTGCGAATACAATAAAAATATACAATATAAATATATAAATACAATATAAATATATACAATATATACAATATAAAATATAATACAATATAATACAATATAATAAATATAATAAAATATAATATAAAATATAATATATAAAATATATTATATAAAATATAATATTATAAAATATTATAAAATATAATAAAATATAATACGATATAATATATACAATATAAATATATGAATGCCATAAAAAATACTATAAAATACTATCGAAATCTATTAGTATAAATACAGGCATTAAACGTATATATTTAATAAATAAAATTGATTGTACATTTCAAATAAATCATGTACTTACTGAATTTAATTATTTACGAAAAATTGTGCGAGTTTAGTTATTTTTTTGTTTTCTGCCTGTTCGCGCGATGAACTTCTCTTCCGCGAGTTTGTTCAGCACCAAGCCTCACTCACTCTGTGTATGACATGTGCATGTTTGCAGTAGGCACAAGAACCTACGGTGCTACGATTATGCTGTTAAACGGGGCATAATCGCAGTCACTTAAGCCAATGTTCGTGTAAAAAGATGACAGGTGTAACTGTTACAATGGGCCAAAAATAGAACACTTGGGTCGCTGTACATTAGTATTCAACGATTGCGTAAGGCTGTAAGGCCATCAAGTGTCGTTACATGAACGTGTAATTGCTGACTAACGGATAACATGTGCATGAATAAATCCCATAAAATAACGGCAAGTATGTGGGCCCTCGAGCGTAGTGTGCAGCAAATTTCCGAACGTTTCCCGGCTAAAAATAATTACAGTGATTTAATTAAAATGACCAGAAACACGGTTAAGAAAGATGTTCAATTTTTTTTTAATGATTTTACTTACTGAATATCACTGCAAGATAATTATGGCGTTGACTTACTTATCGCGTGTGCGTATGTTTCACGTATTATACTTTATCCTTTCCTTTTTTTTTTTTATAAGCTTTTTTCCTCTTTTTCTAAGTTTTCAATCCTTTTGGAAATTTTAGTTGTCGATTTTTGAGCCGCGAGGCACTTTTTTTATTTTTAATTGAAATGCACATATCTGTGCATTTCATTCCAGAAACGTTTGTTGAAACGAAGATAATCGGAGATAATACTTTTCTTAAAGTTGACCGATTTTTGTCTTTCTTCTATATCTCACCGATTTCAAATAAATAACGAGAGAATCGTGAAAATATATCTATGTCAAAAGTAAATCTATGTCACAATTTTTTCGCTTCTTTGAAAGAATTAACGATATACAGAACGCCAGCAAATCAATACACGGTGCGCGTTTAAGAATTAACAATCAAATGAAAGAACAATCAGAACTTGAAATTGAATTATTAGAACATAGAAGTCGAAGTATCAACGTAGAAAATTAATTTGAAACAGAGAGGAAATGATTTAAAAATTCAGGCTCGCATTAACCATTTTATCTATAAAAATTAACATTGGATTTCTGGTGAAATTCCAAGATCAACGATATATCGAGTATAGTTTGCACAGTTAAGTATAGTTTAAGAGATCCTAATACATTTGCTTTCATAAATATTCATATACGAATATTATCGTCAAATTACGCAAGTTGTTCAAGGATCAACGAACACCATGATAATTAATGACTGATGAAAGAAACTGAAACTTCACATTTCTTTGGCGCATTTCTTTCGTTCAAGAATGAAATTCTTCATTGAATCTCAAGCTAATTTATTTAAAATTAAATTATAACAAGAGAGTCAAATTTTACTTAAGATAAAAATAAAAAAAAAAACAACAATCTGAAATAAAACTATTTCCATTAATTTATTATTATTTCTAGTTTAGATATAACACTGTCAAAGGTAATTTTATCTAGTGTCTAAATCAAATAATTATTATTATCAATAAATCAATTACGAATAATTATCGTTGCTAAATTAATAAGTCACTTTACTAATTAATTATTATTATTTATTACATTTAAAAAATGATCGCTATACTGCTGAATAATTTTACATGTATTTTTTTTTTAATCTAAGTATGTTTAAAAGTCTGAAAGGTAACAAATAATCCTAGTTGAAGGTGAAATTTTCATAACCAGAGGCCGATGTTTGAAAAATTATTATACTGCAGATAATTATTACAGATAAGGTAAAATAAATGATTCCCAGGGTAGTCATTTACTTGTGATTAACGCAAATGATTAATTCAAGGTGACGTCAAGTCGAACAAGACGATGCATTATTTAAATAATTATTTAAATAATTATTCTTATTCGTTCAAATAATACTCACAGGTATGTATACTTATGTATCTATCATTTAAATAATATTATTCAAATAATGCTCGCAATATACTATTTACATAATTATTTAAATAATTATTTTATTAATAGATAACCATCGCTTCAGATCATACATAAATACGTATACAAGAATTGTAATTATACTAGAATTATATTATAATTATACTAATATAATTATATTAATATAATGTTATAATTCTTTTTAATTATATTAATATTAATACATAATACTTTTATATTAGTAGCACAATTATAACATTATAATATCATTATACTAACATTTCAAATTTCATACCAAATTTCATACACTCTCAAAAGTCTTAGGACAGTTTCATTTTTAATATTTATCGTGGGTTATTTTATAGAAAATATTTTATAATACAATATATTCATGTATCAACAAGAGTGTTTATCGTAAAATATATTTCATATTTATTGTACTTAACTGTACGTATTTTACTTGATTTAATTTCATTGTATGTATGTATTGTGGTAATAATATAACTGTAGTAACGATAATACATAATGTTAATAGAGTTTTCGTACTCTTTTATATTTACTGTATTTTTATATTTACTGTATTATACAGTGTGTATTTCATTTACTGTAAATACAATTTATTATATATTCCATACTGTCTATAACATACAATATATATCACTATTTTTATTACACAAATATTATTTATTACACAAATATTTTATTTTAAAATTTCTATTTCATGTTACAATCCCCCCCCCCCCCGCAACGATGCAATGACTTTTACAGTGATAACCAAAGAAATAATATAATGAATTTTATTTTATTTTTATTTATTAGAAATCAAAATAATTTTGACAGAAATAACTTCGTCTTAACAGTCGGTAGTTCTAGTGTTAAAACAGTCTTTACGAAACCTAACCGAGCAATCAGACCTTGCAACCGAGCAACCAGAAGACGGTTACCAACGACGTAGGTAAACAGCATTATAACCACTAAGAACCACTGTAAGCAATAATTATAGTTATCTTATCGTTCAGTTATCCATCCTTATCTGCACATGTATAATTCACGCACGAAAAAAAGCCGCGGCTACTCACAAAGTGACTATTAATCATCGTTCGAATCATCGATCGCTACTCGTCGCACGGCACACAATCGGCCACACAATCGTAGCCAATCGATCGGGATCGATGTTCAACGAAAATTCGCTCTCGTGGGCAATTTGCTGGCTCCGTCACGAAGAAGAAAGAAACGTCGAGCAACACGTCGGCGGAGAACCGTTTAGCGCTAATTACCTCTTTATCCTCTCGTAACCGCTTCATTCTCGAACGCGCACGCGGGGCGAAATGAGTGAAATTATCGCGCAAAACTCTTGCGAAACTTGCGACGTTTTATTTAAATGAAATAAAATTGATAACGAGCTAGCCTGATGATTGTCGGATTTTCCGTCGGTTTTTTCCGAAATTTTTCGCCAACGGGCGGATTGACACTCGGGTTAGAACAGAAATGGATTATTTGTCGCAAATAGTTTAAATATTGTTATTATAGTTTAAATATATGTTATTATATTATTAATTAAATAGTATATTATTGTTGCAATATATATTATATATTGTATATTGTATATCGTATATTATGTATTATGTGTTATGTATTATATATTGTATATATATATTATATATATTATATTGTATATATATATATTATATATATATATTGTATATGTATATATTTATATTATATATTGTATATTGTATATCGTATATATTATTTATTGTGTTGTGTTATATATGTTATATACGTATTATGTGTTATATATATTATATATATATATGTATTATATATATATATATATATATTATATTGTATATATATATTATATATATATTGTATATGTATATCGTATATTATGTATTATTTATTATGTTTGTGTTATATATGTTATATATGTATATGTGTTATATATGTATATATGTATTATGTATTATGTATTATGTGTTATATATGTTATATATGTATTATGTTTATTATATGTATTATATATATATATATATATATATATATTATATTGTATATATATATAATATTATATATTGTATATTGTATATCGTATATTATGTATTATTTATTATGTGTTGTGTTATATATGTTATATATGTATTATGTGTTATATATATTATATATGTATTATGTGTTATGTGTTATATATGTTATATATGTTATATCTTAAAATCAACATTTAATAACATTGCAACAATGGTATACTACTTAATTAATATATAATGAATATACTTAATTAAATAATCGTGTACACTATTAAATTCGTCGTTTAAAAAGAAAACCCTAGTTTCATCGGTTTACAGAAAAAACGATATCTTCAATAATCTCCGACATATTTGACAAAATATGTTTCGCACCGCCTCCCTACCAACTTTGAGGTTAGTTTTCACCCCTTCGACATCAACCAACATTGCCGATAAGAAAAAAAAAAAAAAAAATACGGGTCGAATATTTTTTTGGAAACTACATTCATGCGAAATTTCGTCAAAATCGACGATTCGTTATGTTACCTTGTAAGAGAGCACGTAAAATGTACGTTGCACACGCGTTCCCGTAATTATTAACATAAAACAACATTATTTCCGTTGAACAGAAACGATCGAGTACTCTAAAGTAATAATGCAATCGACTAAATTATTTTCCCTGTTTGACGATCATTGCGTGTATGTAACTCACTTCTTCGAAATGATCTTCGATGAAGGATTCGCACTGTTTTCGATGAATTATCCACGAACTTCCTCGCCGTGACTATTGCTCCATTGCTCGGCAAGGTCAACGTACACTCCGACAGATGACGATTAATAGATCTGTGCGATCGAGACCAGAACCATAATCTGATTAATGATCGACGATTGTAATTAACGTGTCAAAACCAGGGTGTATCAATCACGATTCGTGATTATCAACTGACTAGTAATCGCTGATTAATGAATAAGGGATGTGATCGGGATCGTCGATCATAAAACGCTTCTGATTATGATCGTATCGGTGGTCGATATTGTTTCTAATTAAAAAATATATTTTGAAAATAATTTTTCAATATTAACAACATTTGAATTATTTAATTTTCGAATTTTTAATTTTCCGAAAAATACAATAAGTAATAATGAAAAATACAAAAGTTTCAATAAATAAATAAATATACTGATCTTAAATGCTACTAGCATAAATTGCTGTGCTCGTCAGTAACTTTGTTCAAATCAATTTATATTACAAGTTTAACTGTTTCAATAATTTCATCGTAAAAAAATGTTTATTATTTATTATTACAAAAATACCTTTATTACTCAATATCGGCAATATTCTATCGACAAATATTGTATATTTTGTTATTCGCGTTGTTTTTGCAATGTCGCAGAACCCCGTGGATTTTATTTCGAAAAGAATTTCCCGTCGTTTGTTACAGTTCACAGAGTAAGCTATAAGCTATATATGAGCTGACAAACTAATTTTGTGATCCTCGTTCTTACACCGGAAATATAAGCTTCGACAAATGATTGTGAATTCAACGATACAGATACTATCGTGCAAATATTCTCTCTAAGCTTCGTCTACTATACTCAAACTGCAAACTCAAAATTTAATAATAACGTTATTCAATCACAATCTTATCCGATTAACACGTTTTTCGAACGTGATGAAATAACACGTCGCCGATCGTGATAAAATATATAAACTCCGATTTTTGAAAAATCACCTCTTTAACGATCACAAACTGCAAAACTTTATTTCGACTTGATTATAATTAATTTTTGTTCAACTCAATATTGTTGTTATCCGTTTTAACTTCGCTCATTGTTGGTTATAATTTGTTTTAACGACGATCAATCGATTTGACACAGAAAGTAATTGGCCACTGGATCAACTTTGATCGAGACGAACTGCACTGTAAGAACGATCTCCGATTTTTTTTTCGCCGTTTCGCGTATTTATTTCGCGTAGACGTAAAATTCAGGTGACCTCGAACGTGCGTTGAATCTGCTGAAATCATGGCTGACATTGTGAGAAATGTGTCAGAGAGGCAGACACAAAACCGGTAAAAAAATCTCGGTATCTGGGATTCGGATTGTATTCGTATGCATGAGAAATCTTTTTTAATACCATTTCTTTCCGCCTCTATATGCCACTGTATTTCTGGGTCAATGTATATGTAAATTTGAAAATTTGGAGCACGTATATATATATATTTCTCCGAAGAGAATAAATGGGTGAAATATTTTGAAAATATTAATGACAATTTTTTTCGACTCGATGTTACATCACATCGGGCATCATTGGGCAAAATCGAAAAATGATCGTTATAAACATTGGAAATAGAGATTTCACACTGTTTAATTTAATTTTATTATTCGCGAGACAGAATATATATAAAATGAACAATCATTTTTATGACATAAACTACAATACATGTACGTATAGTTTGGAATTTTTTCAATTTATTTCAAATCGGAGAGGTATAATAATATCTAACGTCCGATTCAATATTTTCCCCCAAATCTCTAATAATTAATTATCAACTCGAGGCTTATTTCAACACCAATGCACACACTGTTTCGCGATAGCTTCATTAAATTTTCAAATAAATCCAAACGTGCTATCGATTCACGATTCGCCTGAAGATTCAAGTTAGTTAAATGCACTGACTTCTAGATCAATGACTGGAACTAACGTTTCGGCCAAGTGAAAGATCACAATCGTTCGCAACAATAAGCGGAGCTGTAATAATAATTCTCAAAATCGTTTCGTTTGGCTGGCCACGAGATTCGACTAATTCTCGCGGTTGGTGGTTTTCTTTTTTTTTTTTTTTTTTTTTTTTTTTCATTCTTTGCTCAACTTTTTACAAAGGTCGATAGAAAGTGTCTGCATTCCCAGCAGCAGCCAACCTGGAAGAATGTGGATAGTTTTTACGAGCTCCGCATACCATAGCAGAGATCATTTAACCAACGTATCTCGTAAATAGTGAAAGGATTTAGTGGAATTAATGACCTAAAGCCCGTTCAGAAAAGAATCTCGTATCTGGCGTGAACTTTCTCCGGTATAAATTGCTCGATAGCACAGAACGATGTTCGCAGCGAGATAATTCTGTCATGGTTGTGTGTAACAAGATATATATCACAACTCTTCATTTTTATATTTCGAAGGAATTTTTATTGTCTAGACTATATGTTTCAATTTGAAATTAGAAGACACGAAGAAAATAAATGGGTAGCTGATATTCAGCATTGAAACCGCTGGAATAATATTTTAATAATGTAAATATTTTTTAATAACGAGTAATAAAGGTATTTTTGTAATAATAAATGATAAACATCCTTTTACGATGAAACAGTTAAACTTGTAGTGTAAATTGATTTGAACCAAGTTTTCGAATAATATCATTGACGAGTACAGCAATTTATGTTAGTAGCATCTAAGATTAGTATATTTATTTATTTATTGAATTATTTATTGTACGGTATTTTTCATAATAGAGATTGAGAAAATTAAATAATTCGAATGTTGTTAATATTGAAAAATTATTTTCAAAATATATTTTTTAATTAGAAACAATATCTCTCATATTTCTCTTGCAATGTATATTAATAATTCTACAGTTTCAAGAACATAATTCTTGAAAATCTGCGTTAGCCATTTCGCTACAGCCGAATGAGTATATCATTTGTACGTGCTGTAAAGAACAAAAGTTCAAAAAGTTCAACGAGCAATGAAGTTATTAAGAGTATCAGTTTGAACTCAATAATAAGCACTGCTTCAACTTCATTAGATTAATAATTCTATGTTAATCTAATATCAGAAACATAGATAATATGTGCAATGGCGCGTGTAAAATTAATTTTTGTATACCAATATCAATAGGCTCCATTTCTTTTCATTTTTTTTTTTTTTACATTTACAAAATAATTGTGAGAGAAAAAAGGAGAAGAAAAAGGAGAAAATTTTATTCTCACTTCTCTGAGTAGAGTTTTTCAATTTTTTCATTACTTTCGGGATTGCATAATTCTCAGGTCAAAGAAACTTCAACAGACTCGAATTTATTCGTTGTATGACTAAATATTTAATGTCATTATGAATATTCAATCGTACATATTATGTAAAATAAATATGAAGATATTCTTCATATTTTTGAACAAGTATAACAAGACCATGTTTTCCTGAATTGATCGTCATATAATTTTCTTTTTTTTATACAAAAGTCGTTGTTAAATAAATTTAACGAATTCTTCTTTAACAAAATCTTCGAACAGATTTCTTCAGTGCGTCACAATTCGTCGATATCGTTAAGCTTCTTTTTTCAATTAACAACTACCATTCTTTTTTTACGGAAAAAAAAGAAATCGTTCGACAAAGTTCAAAAACAAATTTATTCAAACTGTGGAAAAAAATTTGAATAAATCTAACAAGTTTACTATTTCTCACGACTGAGAAATAATTGCAATTGAACGCAACGGGCATGAACGATAGATAGATAGATAGGTACATATTGACGAGATGATGGACTACTTAAAAAACGGATGAATGCAGAGAAAAAAATTTCTTCGCCAATGCTCAACGTAAATTACACGCACGTTTTATCATATTCTTTTAGAAGGCTGTTCATATTTTTACGCCGGCCAATATTCATCTAAATTTATTTGCTTCTCAATCGTGCAATTCATCAGGTGAGTAAACAGACAGGCAATTATGTTAATTTACAGGTTCTGAAGCACCTTCTAGATGTTACACACGCGGAATATTATGCAGATACGTCTCTTTTCTGTTTGATCACCGTTTCTAATGTTCTCAGAAACCTTGGAGGAGTTCGTCTCTCGCATCTGCTTTTACACTTATTTCATTTCACCGTTTTGTTTGCCTCTGTCGTTACAATATACTCAAATTCTATACTGGATTCAGTATAAAATTCAAAGATACAAGAAAATATGTAAATATGTAACATGTAACGTGTCAAATGTATATTGAATGTATATTAAATAAATTTAACATATTAAATAATAACAAATGTAAAATATTGAATAAATTTAATACATCAAATAACAACGAGTAATGTGTAACATGTAAATACATTGAAAATATAAGATCTGTGACAGTAGATTAGTGTAATATGAAACAAATTTTTTTGTCTAGATTCTGCTTTTTGAATTATTTTCAATTGTCTTCGGATGATTTCACAAAATTACGAATATCTATAGTGATCATTGCTAGACTGTGAATTTTCATGCATTTTATGTGAAATTTAACAATTCAACGAAGCACAGATGTATGTAATAAAAGTACAGGATTGCATTGCTTATTATAGTATTTTATAATGTATATTAATATAATATTTTAATAAATAAGTAAATGATACAATATATTATAGTATTTTAATATATTGTACTTTTAATATATTTACTATAAAATACAATATATCAAAACATATTTGTATGCTGTATTTTACAATATAGTATTTTAATACATTGCTTTTATAGGAAACAAATTTCTACTTAAATTTGAGTGCTCACATTAAAATTATCATATAAATGTTTAATACTAAATGAAGGCCATGTAACAACTATGAACGCATTTTGATATATTTATTTAATATATTTCAATATACTATCCTCTTTGAACTTCTAATGCACAAGTGAACTAGCTACTTTAAACATCTCAGATGTTTAAAATAATTACAAGATTACGTTTATTATGCTAATTCTATTCTACTAATTTCATTCTTGTGTTTCTCCTGAAAAACTTTTGTTTACTATTTTCATTGTCTCCTGCTACATATTTTACATTAGAAATGGGAACCGAACGAAAATGTTTGATAAATGATCATTTAAATAACACATCGACATGTTATACTTGAAATAATTAGTTCATTCGAAGCAAGCAAGTAACTTTTCTTCTAAATTAATTAATCATTATTTTCAACATTTTGCATCGGTATTTAATCGTTTGATTAATTAATTTTATAAACTTTATGTAACTTTGTACCAGTATAAATAATTCAGCAGATGATACTGTCTGAATTGTGAATTCAACGTTAGGATCAGTTTTTCTAAAATAATGATAATAAATTATGATTATGCGAAAAATGATTCGTCACTTGTTTCAAAACAGAATTGACCAAACACTTCAATCACTCTTCTCGTTCCTCTAGTATATTAAATTTCTTTTCCCATCTTTTCCACAACGAAGTTAACAATGAACACCAAGAAAAGACTTAAAATGGCCGGCTCATGTGCCTCAAGGAACTTCAACGCTGTTTTTCCTCTTGTGTCGCGAGGACAAGAGTCGGAGAAGCCTCTTTTCCGGAGGGGGGAAAAATGAAAAAGCAGAGGAAAAGAAAAACACAATCTCGCCGTGGTGTATCTCGCCGGGTGGTTAATTATCTCGGTTGGTTGGAAAACGAAAAGAAAGAGGAGAAAACTCTAGAGATACAGAGACGGAGAGAGAGAGAGAAAAAGGAAGATGAGACGAAGGAAAATGGAGCGTGCACCCTGCACCGGAACCTCCCACGATTGTATGCTAAGGCGGCGACGACGACTGCGAGAATGCACCCATCGTCTGCAAAACTTCACTTCGTCTGAAGACGAAGAGAGTTTCCGTACCGTTCCGAAAACTGTAGCCGTAGTTTCGTCACTTGGCGATTCATTGGCTCGATAGGCGAGCTCTCCAGGCCATTACGAAACTGTATGGAAAGTACGGAACTTCACTTCGGTCTTCGCGGGAAAATCGCGGAAAAACAGTGAGAAACAGAGCGACGTGATTAAACGTCATTAGACCGTGCAACTTGCTTATCATTGTTATCTGCAACGACGCAACGAAGTTCAATCTGCGTCGAGTTATAGCTGTCAGTAATTCGAAATTACGAGCGAATATAGCTTGAAGATTTCATATTTATGCTTACGCCAAAAATAACTAAGAAACTAGATACAGATAGTTATATTAATTTGATTGTATTATATTAATGTCACGGTGTTCAAAATACATTGCTCCAATGTATTAAAATAGTATTTATTCTAGCTTCTATTTGAAGTTGGGCGAATTTCAGCTTGAAGATTTTCATTTGAAAAAGGCCATTTCATGCGCGCAAGATGTATTTAAAAATAATTAAGAAATAGATACAGCTGGTTATATTAATTTGATTGTATTATATTGTCACGATGTTCAAAATATATTGCTCCAATGTATTAAAATAGTATTTATTCTAGCTTCTATTTGAAGTTGGGCGAATTTCAGCTTGAAGATTTTCATTTGAAAAAGGCCATTTCATGCGCGCAAGATGTATTTAAAAATAATTAAGAAATAGATACAGATAGTTATGTTAATTTGATTGTATTATATTGTCACGATGTTCAAAATACATTGCTCCAATGTATTAAAATAGTATTTATTCTAGCTTCTATTTGAAGTTGGGCGAATTTCAGCTTGAAGATTTTCATTTGAAAAAGGCCATTTCATGCGCGCAAGATGTATTTAAAAATAATTAAGAAATAGATACAGATAGTTATGTTAATTTGATTGTATTATATTGTCACGATGTTCAAAATACATTGCTCCAATGTATTAAAATAGTATTTATTCTAGCTTCTATTTGAAGTTGGGCGAATTTCAGCTTGAAGATTTTCATTTGAAAAAGGCCATTTCATGCGCGCAAGATGTATTTAAAAATAATTAAGAAATAGATACAGATAGTTATGTTAATTTGATTGTATTATATTGTCACGGTGTTCAAAATACATTGCTCCAATGTATTAAAATAGTATTTATTCTAGCTTCTATTTGAAGTTGGGCGAATTTCAGCTTGAAGATTTTCATTTGAAAAAGGCCATTTCATGCGCGCAAGATGTATTTAAAAATAATTAAGAAATAGATACAGATAGTTATGTTAATTTGATTGTATTATATTGTCACGATGTTCAAAATATATTGCTCCAATGTATTAAAATAGTATTTATTCTAGCTTCTATTTGAAGTTGGGCGAATTTCAGCTTGAAGATTTTCATTTGAAAAAGGCCATTTCATGCGCGCAAGATGTATTTAAAAATAATTAAGAAATAGATACAGATAGTTATGTTAATTTGATTGTATTATATTGTCACGGTGTTCAAAATACATTGCTCCAATGTATTAAAATAGTATTTATTCTAGCTTCTATTTGAAGTTGGGCGAATTTCAGCTTGAAGATTTTCAGTTGAAAAAGGCCATTTCATGCGCGCAAGATGTATTTAAAAATAATTAAGAAATAGATACAGATAGTTATGTTAATTTGATTGTATTATATTGTCACGATGTTCAAAATACATTGCTCCAATGTATTAAAATAGTATTTATTCTAGCTTCTATTTGAAGTTGGGCGAATTTCAGCTTGAAGATTTTCATTTGAAAAAGGCCATTTCATGCGCGCAAGATGTATTTAAAAATAATTAAGAAATAGATACAGATAGTTATGTTAATTTGATTGTATTATATTGTCACGATGTTCAAAATACATTGCTCCAATGTATTAAAATAGTATTTATTCTAGCTTCTATTTGAAGTTGGGCGAATTTCAGCTTGAAGATTTTCATTTGAAAAAGGCCATTTCATGCGAGCAAGATGTATTTAAAAATAACTAAGAAATAGATACAGCTGATTATATTAATTTGATCATATCATTATGATGTTCAAAAAATTGTTCCTTGTTTCCGATGTATTAAAATGCTTACTCTAATTAATAGAGACATAAGTTTTTATTTACTTGATGTCCGTACACGAAGTGATAAATCTCATTGTCACGCGTGAAGTAATAAACTTCATTATTGCATTAATTTACAGCGTATGTAAATTACTTAAACAACAAAGCGCGTATATCAAGCTTAAACTTTACGCATATTGCAACATTGCAAATTACTTCGACAAAAATAATTCTAAAAGCAATTCAATTCAACGACACTATTGCAACCAAATGTTAACAAAACTCGCCACATGTGTCCATCCTAAACCAAAAACGTAAACGATTTAATTACAATATGTGTCGTCGTACCTCATTAAAAAAAAAAACACGTGCATGCACGATAGTTTTTCTTTTGACCTTCGTCAAGAATGAAACACAGCTTTCTATCTTCCGATTTATTATCCAGATGCTTGCAGAGAACACAAACGAGAAAGAAATTTCTGTTTAACGAGGAACAGAAATTGAGAAAAAAAAAAAAAAAAGAAGAAGAAGAAAGACTCGAATAGCCTTCTACGTTCCATGATATAAAAAAAAAAAATAAAAGTGACAAGTAAATGTAGCAGCGTAACGAACGCTCAAAAGGACGTTGACACCGCGGAAACTTTCGCCTGACACTTTCATGACACGGCGCTCAGCAAGGAGAAAATGTCCCCCCTGTCTCGGACCAGAGAACCGGAGAAAAAAAAAAAAAAAAAAAGAAAAGAAAGGAAAAACACGAGAATCAGACATTGAAATTTTCGTCTCGATGATGTTCAACTTTCCTCGCGGGCTTGACGAGACTTTAATATCCGCGGGATATTTAGCCTCGCCAGGGTTCGTTAACTTCGACGTCGCTACGAATGATATCATTCAATTCGTCGAGACGCGAAAGATTTCGAAGATGAGATATCATGCTGAGATGTAACCGAGACAAAAGTCGAAAATCATGGCCAGATTGCCAGAATTTTAATATGTTTCAAAGCAATTGAAAACTTGTAACGAATGCAGCACACAGCGTGCTAGCTTGATTGATCATTAATAACTTATGAATTCAAACTTAATATCTATGTATAATTTATATATTATGATTAATTAAATTATATGTTGGTGATATATTAATTAAATATATTAGAAATTACGATATATATGTTAAATAACTTAATATTAAATATTATAATACTTATAATATATATATATATATTATAAAATATTAATTTGTTAAATATTATAATATTTATAATATATATATATAATATATAATATATATGTATAATAATATGTTAAAAAACTTGATATATTATAATTTATAATATTTGATAATTAATTAGTATTCATTGCAATTATTGTAATAATTCATCATATTAATTTATTAATATTGTACATTCAATAATATTGTAATATTATAATATTAAAACTTTCTGCTCATGTTCTAGTTTTTTTACATCTTAATCTAATATTTACTACAATTATTATACATTCAATAATATTCGTTACAATCACAGGTTTCTATTTCAAGTCCAAGTTTCCTTCAAAACTAGTAGATTTCCGAAATTATTCATCTGTTGTAATTTCAAACATTGACGCATTACATAAAAAAAACTGAATTTTTTATTACCAGTGATCGATATATATCTTTTTATTAATCTACTTATGCTGAGAAGCTAACTAGTTCGGGAGATATTTCAACTACAATTATACATACACAGATCCTCGACAATACGAACACAAGAATACTACTCCTGCAATTAAAACTGAACACCTCGTATATGAAATATACATATCACAAATACATAATAAATATAACGATATAATTCATTACGTGTGCTGAGAGATGTCAACAGCCTTCATTCGTCAAAAGAATTCTTCGTCACGGACAAAAAATATTTCATACGCGATTTCAATGTATTTTGCACGTCGGAGAAACGATCGTTCGCTTGGGAAAAAAAAAGAAAAGTCCACTTGATCTCGAATACGGGAGAATAAAATAAAATGCTCCACTGCGTTTTGTTCGAACAAGCCCGTTCGAAAATCGGACAGCGTCCAACAGACGGATCGTGTTTTGAAAATGAACCACCCGCGATGAATGAAATTTTCACGCACAGATAAAGGCGAAAATCACGCAAAGATGGCGAACTCGAGCGCCAATGCGAGGAACCACATTCCTCGAAGCGGGCGAATCTTCTCAAGGAAGGAAGTAAGGAAACACCGGCGGTTCGTGCCGGGACTTTCTCACGACGGAGGCGCATCGTAATCGCTATCGCGGCATCTCTCGCTGCATCCTAATTGCAATCTCTTACGGCCGCCATCGAGCAGCCCGCAGTCATTTAAATTTGTGTCATTATAACCTCTCGTTGCTTTTTTTTTTTTTTTTTTTTTGTTGATAAGAGAGAGGACAGTTGAGTTCTCCGATTGGTACAATATTACAGGGTGTTTCGAAGTTTAGCGGAGCTAAAGTAAGATAAATTACACTTACGCTTTGGTGGAGGTAAGATAGATTTATAGATTACCGGTTCTTCCCAATTTTCGACTATTTATGATTTTTTCTTTTTTCCTTTGATGAATTTGTTACGATTTTTTTTTTTTTTTTTTTTTTTTTTGATAAACAAGATAAGAATTCTGCAATTTTTTTTTTTTTTTTGACCTTTTCCGAATTTCGATTTCTTGTTCTGATGATAAAACGAACCTGTCTCTCTCGTTTGAGAAAATTGGCGAAACAACCAAAACTAACTAACAAAAATAGAAGGTGTGACAAATGAGATATTAACGATGGATCAGTCGAGAGAAAGCAATTTCTTCGTTTTTTAAATCATCTTACATAAGAACTTCTCATGTATTCAGAAATATTTTAGAATTATATTTAAAATATTTATAATTTTGTGAAATATTTTAGTACATTTGAGAGCAAAAATTCACAAAACGAAAATATCTAGACGAAATGAATTGCTTGTGAGAATTAAAATTCGACAAAGTTAATATGAAGTTATGTTAATTTGATCTAATAGTGAATTTAATAGTTTACAAAATTGATAAAGGGAGACGATATTTCGAAATGCACGTATAAGTATTTATAGGCTTATTCATATTTTTGCTACAATTTGAAAAAATATAACTCGAATGAAGAATTTTTTATAGGCCTTTTGCTTTATGACATTTTAGTTTTATTTTTACCAGTAGAACACACTGGCAAAGTTTGAACAATAAAATTCGAAACGCCGTGTATACTTACGAAATTTTTTTTCTCTTTTTTTGATAAAAGGAGGAATGATTTCTGTAGATTACAATTCGTCTAAAATTGATAATTAATAATTGAATACGAAAATTCATGTTTTTGTAATTTTACAGATTAAAAAAAATGGGACCTATTTACGAGACTATATTTCAATACAAGAAACAACGATTACTAACAATTCGTTACTAAAATACTAATTAAAAATTAGTCATCGAGTAATTTCTGAAAATTACTAAAATATTTATACAAATTCGCATTTTTGAAAATATCACATGTTTAAAAAAAATGGAACTTACAGCTAATCGCGAGATTTCATTTCTTGATAAAAGATTTACGAAATATATAACAATATCTGGCACAATAATAATTTAATAATCAAGAGTCATTCGATATTTATGCAATTTTATATATTTTTAAAATAAAACTTTAAAAATGAGAATTAGATAGAGAGTTGTCTTGCATTTGTATCTACTTTAAAATTTAATGCTACTTACAAATAACGAATTCCTTTACAAAGTGTCGCACGCAATTGGAATAAACCGTAACTCTGAAACAATAAAAGATAGGAAAAAATTTCATTAGGTAAAATTTAAATGACGATGAAAAAAGAAACAGAAGTTAAAATTATTTCTATGATACTGGTATGTACATACGTATATACTATATTATACAAACTTAAATAAAGTTAAAAACTTTTATTCCAGACATTTTCCATCAATATTCTAATAGCAATCTTCTTTTCACTAAACATGATTTCATTTCATAAAATTATGGATTATCTGGTGTCATTTGTTAACATGAAAAATACATCAAAATTAGCAATACTCTAAACACCCTAATTGCAATAACAATAAGATTGTTTCACAATCTGATCAACGTGTATTTAGTTTGACGAGTCGAAATTTATCTTTAAGATAACTGAAAGTCTCGAAACGTTTAGGAGATATTTTTTTTTTATTAAATCACCGCAAGTTCAAAATTCGAAATAAACAAAATCCGGAAATCTGGCAGAAATTCGATCAAATTTTTATCTCGGTGAAATGAAGAATTTTGCTCCGATAAAACAAACTCGTGCAAACTCGTGACAACTTGTACCAATAAATTTATGCTTATTTACGAACTTAAAGTCTATTACATATTTAAAGATTCGCGCAATAGAGGCTTCTGCGTCGAGCCATAAATATGAGACAAAGGCAAGATTTGCGTGAGAAAATTCCGAGAAAGCCCGAATATCTACGTGTTTTTCTCGACAATAACTCACATTCACCTGACGGGCCTCGTATATTAATAACAGGCTTTCTTCGTTCTGTTTTGTAATTAAACGTAGACTTCAGTGTACGTCAGTTTACAGTATTACCACGTAATACAGAGGACCAAGTACTCCGCGGTATTGTTCCAGATGATCGAAACTCGGTTATCGGCTAAATTATGAGACAACAGGCGAATAACCTATCTACCACGAAATTAATTGTCTCGAGTGTTACGTTCTCCGTCATTGCGTAGGAAACTTTTAAATGCATTCACTCCGTGAATGTGTTTTTTAAAAAAATCAAAAGTGTTTGAAATTTTCTGCGTGCGCGAAGAATGAACTGAATCTCTACTTTGATCTATATATATATTTTATTGAATAATTAAGCATGGTGTATACACTCTTTTAACTTAAAATTCAAGAAAATCCTTTAGGGCAAGTTCTAAAAAGAAATAAATATTACCAAGTACGATTAACATTAATCATTAGGAGGAATAAATATTATTAATATTAAATTAAATAATACTGATAATGTTACCTAGGTAAAACAGATGGTACTAATTATATTATAGTGACGAAATAAATATCAATAATATTGCTAATAAAATAAATAATACCTGGTAATAATACTTTATAAAATATCACGAGATAAACATTAAATATTTAATATAATTAAAGGTAATATTTTATACATTAAAGTATTTGTAAAGTGTATTAAGTCATGTTAACAATTGTATTATAAAATATATACTAGTGATATTGCTGTTAAAATAAATAATACTAGTAAAGAAATAATATTTTATATAACAAAGAATTTCTAAAGTATTGTAGAATATTGTAAATTATTATTATATATTGTTATTAAGGGTGGTGAACTGGCGGCCCGTGCCGCCATTTTCTTGATCTTAGGTGGGGCAATCCCCTCCACTGCGCGACTTTAGCTGCTACGGTTAACAGTTTGCCGGCGGGATGTTTGAAACGAGTTTTACAAATAAAGAGAAGTTTTCATAAATATAATTGTACAATCTTGTTATCTCAACGTTACAATTAATTACACGCGTGCCAGTTACAGTTGAATCACGTGTGCCATTTATTTCGAAAGTGGCGTAAAAAAGTCGCTCGACAGTAACGAAGAATGGCGGCTCGTTGCGCGATAATATTTGCACTTTTGACAGAGAGAGAAAAAAAAAGATGATACGAGATAAATCTCGCATCGATTGCTAGCGTTAAAACGCGCGCGCGAGAGAGAGAGATATATATAATCTCGATTATAAAAATTTTCAGCAACGCCATTACGCCACTTTCGAAATAAACGGCTCACGCACGGCGCGTAATTCATATTTTGCGGTTATAAAGCGATCAACTTTGCTGGAAGGATCGGTTCGAGAGGAAGAAAAAAGAAAAAAAAACCCGATAAACCCTCTTGGCGGTTTCTTTTCGTTCTACGACATTATTCAGCCGTCTCCTGTGTACGCCTTAACATGCGCGTTCAGTACAAAATGGCACTCGGGCACCACGATGATAACGTAAATTGCGTTTCAGTCGCGCAAGAAAACTTCGTTCCCAATAATTTGCTTAACCTTCGTGCAATCTCTCTCTCTCTCTCTCTCTCTTGGTCATTTTTTTTTTTTTTTTTTTTGGCCAAACTGAATTTCGTTTCTGCTGTACACTTTTGTTCCCGACAGTCATTTCACAAAATTACACGTACACGTACACGTGCGACGACGTTGCGTAACCATTTGTTTAAAACAATTATCGTTAGTTGAAATTGTGATATTTTATAACGATTAATGTGTCAATATCATGTTGATGAATTTCATTATTTATTAATTAATTGACTGATCAATTATTGAAATGTTACTCGTAATTTTATAATATAACAAGAGAGAAATGTAAATATTTCATCAGTTTCCACTGATATTTACACATTATCTTGCCGAAGTTTAGTAAGACATAATTCAATTATCTTCAGAAAAAAAAAAACGAAATTTCCACGTTCGATTATTATTCATTCGTTTGTTTAATTATTTCGATTGATCATCAATTAACATTCGTTAATCCTTTCGTTGTCTCATAGAAAAAAAAATCCAACGAGGTAAAGTAATTTCGGATGGAGAATCGTAGAAAGATTTTATACAAACGTAATCTTCTTTCTCTGATAGAAATGTAATATCTTTTTATTTAACCTGTCGATCGTGAAAGACGAGTTAATTAATCTTTAAAGTAGCAGTGTCTTCATTTTTAAACTTAAGCCGGTGTGTCATGTTACAATTTCATTACTGACCGGATATCACGATCAATTTGCCTTCGTTGATCATTAATTCCTTGATCCAACAATTTCAAAAGTCACTCGATTAAGAAACGACCTGGTTAACGATTATCAAGTTCTTTCATTTAATTTACATCTGTTTATAACTCGCGCGATATGAGATAATCCCGCGAGCACCTTCGAAACGAAGGCCAGGCGAGAGTTAATTTCAATTTCGACGATTCCTACGCTAATGGTTCGCCTTCGAACGACGAGATCCACTTCCTGCCTTTTTCGTGGATCTTGGCAAGGTGACCAACAGATCCGCGATCGAGGACGCCGATTTCTGAATAAAAGACGCCTTTGTGAAACCAGTTTCTTTTATTTTTTTTATCAACGGCGAGGACGGCGGGCCAACGAGGAACACATCGAGATATTAAAATATTATTTACCTGAAAATCGTCCTTGTTTAAAAAAATTGTAAATTTTGTCAATTGCGGACAAAATAGTTGATAGTTCTCTATGGCGTCGTGAGAGAAAAAACACGCTGGAGAAACTGGCGGCTTCGAATGAGAATTTCTTATCGATAAATACATGAAATACACAACAATTACAAAATCTTTGTTAGTAGATACATATATTTTACATATATATATATATATATATATATATATATATATATAGCAATTACTATATTATTATTTGATTGAAATTTTAATACATCTTTTTCTGATCCTAGGAGAGGTAGAGATTGTGTGTGTGTGTGTGTGTGTGTGTGTGTGTTATATTATAATTATATAATACTATATTATAATTATATAATACTATATTATATTATATTATTACGTGTACTATAATACTGTATTATAATACTATATAATACCATATTATATATATTATATTATTACGTGTACTACAATACTATATTATAATATTATATAATACTATATTATATTATATTATTACGTGTACTATAATACTGTATTATAATACTATATAATACCATATTATATTATATATTATATATATTATACTATATTATTACGTGTACTACAATACTATATTATAATACTGTATAATACTATATTATATTATATCATATTATTACGTGTACTATAATACTATATTATAATACTATATAATACTATATTATACTATTACTACATTATTATATTATATTACGTGTCGTCGACAATTTAAATTGTTGTACAATATAATATAATATGCGTATACATACGTCGCAACAATTTAAATTATCGACAATTTTTCATCATTATTATGAACTAACAGTTACACATAAAATTAAAATATATACTTCTGGATGTCCGAAAAAGATCAAAATAAATGTTGATACAAAATTGGATCTTCTCCTCGTGTAGGACCAAAAAAAAAAAAGATGTGCTAAAATTTCGATCAAATAATAATATATAGTAATTGCTCCTGGTGGTACTTGTAAAGATAATTGAAATTACAGTTACACAAATCGATCGTGACAATAAATTAATTTCGTAATTTAAACAGGGACCTTTTTTTTTTTTATCGTAGAGATTGTCACAATGAAATTCAAAGCTCCTAGAACAGATAAAATTCCAGTTACACGAATAGAAAAAATTTCAATTGCATTATTATTAATATATATATGTGTGCAACTACTAGTTGAATAATGATGAAAAATTGTCGATAATTTTAAACTAAACGTTACAACATTTCTACACATATACGCGTATTGATCATAACACGTGCACATATCTATCAAGTTTCTTTTCTTTCGTAAATTTTTTCGACGATTCCTAATCACTTCTGGCAACTTCGAAACGAGAATTGAAAACGTTAATAGCGCGAGAGGCAGGATGCCCGATCGATGCGCGAAACAGAAAGCTCTGCTGCAAACGCAGCAAATCGAGGAAACGTCTCTGCACGCAGAATAGCGGCGGCACTAGCAGATTGGCAGCACAATAAATGAAACGAACGTGTCGTTGTTTGCTGCGTGACACACACTTGACAGTTTCGAATATGCCGGCTGTCTTTTTCGTTACGGAACACTGGGTTCCCCCGACCATCCACCTGTTTCTGCTATGCCGCGGCGAGAGAAGAGTTCAAGGCTAGGAGGACGCACGGCGAACAAATTTCCCTCCTCTTTCACCGGCCATTAGAGCGAACTTACCGGCGTCGGCTTAACTGAAATTCCAGCCGCTCGCGCTCGAAGCTCGGCCAATCTTCGGTCTTTGCCATAATGAAAAAATCCAAACGGGATAAATGTCCGCTGGCTTCGGGATTCGGTCGCCTGTTTCTCCCCCCGAGGAGAAGTTGCGCTTTCGATCAAGCGCAAGTGGCGTATTAATTACGTGGCGATTATAATGAACACTTTTGCGGTATAGTATTTCGTTTATAATCGTGCTGGTCGTATCAAGTTTTTGTATCAATGCAAATATATCTGTGAAGAAGGAATAACGTGACTATATTATAATATTATATAATACTATATTATATTATATTATTATTATATTATATTATTACGTGTACTACAATACTATATAATACTATATTATATTATATCATATTATTACGTGTACTATAATACTATATTATAATACTATATAATACCTGCCTCTCGCGCTATTAACGTTTTCAATTCTCGTTTCGAAATTGCCAGAAGTGATTAGGAATCGTCGAAAAAATTTAAAACGCTCAAATTAGGAATGAGCATAATTCCCATGTTCAAGATCCAAAGAAACACGTTCGACACATATTTTGTCAGGTCAACACAGTTGTTCCAAGTAGACCGTTCAGATAAATTCAGTTTTTCTATCATATCCTCAGCATGTCTATTTGTTTCTAACGCAATTGTGTCAAGCAACGCATTGAAAAAATCGATGCACTCGGTATATACAATATAAAGGAATATCGGGGTCCAAGGAACTTGGAACCTGCGGAGAAATTCCTTTTTGATTAAAGTTGATTGTCGCACGTCTTACATCGTCTTTTCAAACCGTAAATTTACAGCAGTATTCTCATTTCCATAATTTTCTTCCATTTCGCAGTCGCTCGAAGTATCTAATGGTCTCGCACGGTTTTGTTATTTATATAAATTTCTTTTTGCCATTATAGGAATATTTCACTTCATTTTTCAAAGAGTCAATTTAATCGGACTTGAACGAAACTAGTAAAATCCTAGTAAGAATTACATATTATTACATCAATACCGGAATCCCTGCTAGATACATTTTCAAAGCAACCGTTTTACTCGCATGTTCGTCGAAAGAATTATTGGAAAAATCAAGATAAAAAATCATCGTCACTTACTTTTAATAACACGGAGCACGTGTTATTAACTCGCTGAATTTCTTTTTGCCATATATAGGAATATTTTGTTTCATTTTTCCACGAGAGTTAATTTAATCGGACTTGAACAAAACTAGCAAAATCCTAGTAAGAATCACATATCACTCGTCAGAGGCGTTTCGATTCGATTAATTATACGATCGGAATGATTCTTTGCTTTTGGTGGCTGAGAGCAGACATGAGACCACTAAGGGTTGGATCGTCAATCGTGATTAGTATATCTCTATTTTCGGGCAATGAAAATTCGCTTCCATTTTCTATCGATTCGTTTACGAAATCAGCGTTAGTTACAATTGTAACTATAATTAAATAATAATATAATAACTGTAATTAAATAATAATATAATTAAACAATGTAATCTAATAATATCAAGTAAACTGACAAGTTAAACGATTGATTTAGATGAATTTATTAATTACAACAGAATTGCCAATATTAATGCCAAAACGAAAGGATTTCAATCGAACGTACGTAAAAATAAAACCGGAAGCCTCGCGTTAAATCGCAAGGAGAACTGTGCCTTCAGAACGGAAGAACGCCGGCTTTCCTCTCGTTAACATAAACGCAACATGATTTTCTAATCGCGATGCATCTACACTAAGGCTGACGCACAATGCAAATACAAGGGACAAAGCGATATGTAATGCGTTAAAAAACGCATGATGAGGATGCACGCGCTCGTGACTAAACTCTCTCAGTCCCTTTCCGGTTGGCGAGCGCGCACCTGCTCTGCGCAGGAAAATCCGCTGCTTTCTTTCGCGTGTTCAGCGGTTTTCATACCTGGACAGGAAGGTGTGATTAAGATTTTTGTCGCTTGAGCATCGTCCACTCGGTATTCTAGTCAACGGAAACGATAGCCAATTGCAATTGTCAACGATAATTGCAACCGAATGGTTGTTCTTGTTCAACGCGTTGCTCATTTAGTGTGTTAATATTATATTGATATACACGTATTAATATATTGTTGTATTATCACATTATGCCCATTATCATAACACACACACACACACACACATATATATATATTGTTGTATTATCATATGTTGCCCATTTAGTGTGTTAATATGATTAATGTATTATATTGATATACACATATTAATATCTTGTTATATTATCATATTATGCCCATTATCATAACATATATATATATATATATATATATATATATATATGTATATGTATATATATTGTTATATTATAGCCATTTAGTTTAATATTTATTATATTGATATACACATATTAATATCTTGTTATATTATCATATTATGCCCATTATCATAACATATATATATATATATATGTATAAATATTGTTATATTATTATATATTAGCCATTTAGTGTGTTAATATTTATTATATTGATATACACATATTAATATCTTGTTATATTATCATATTATGCCCATTATCATAAAATATATATATATATATATATATATATATATATATATGTTGTTATATTATCATATGTTTCCCATTTAGTGTGTTAATATGTATTATATTGATATACACATATTAATACCTTGTTATATTATCATATTATGCCCATTATCATAAAATATATATATATGTTGTTATATTATCATATGTTTCCCATTTAGTGTGTTAATATGTATTATATTGATATACACATATTAATACCTTGTTATATTATCATATTATGCCCATTATCATAAAATATATATATATGTTGTTATATTATCATGTTTCCCATTTAGTGTGTTAATATGTATTATATTAACATACGCATATTAATATATTGTTATACTATCATATTGTGCAATTTTTATTATATCATTGATATTAATTGATTTTATTATCCATTCGGAATATTATATTTTAATACATAATTATACAGTAAGAATACTAATAATTACATTTTTTCCTCCACTTACTATTTCACTGAGTTTACGTATCACATTTGTTCTTTCAATTCATCTTCTATCATACCTAATGTTTCTATTTTCATTATTTATTGCAACTATTCCATTTATCCATTTGGTTATGTTTGACTACTCGTGTATCTTCTTATTATCTGTCAGTGTAATTATTATATTTATATATTAATATCTCCATCTTATTCATTTCTGTATTACAATGTCCTTGAATTTTGCCTTGCTCTTATTACTTTTCCTTCTTTCTCTTTTTGTCCCGTTTGTTTAAATTAAATTAACATAATGATACAAATATTAATAAATATAATATAAATATAATATTGTAAATATAATTGTACAATGTTGCATTTGATATAAAATAATAACAATAATGTATAATATTGCAGAATTGATATTGCTGTATTTATATATTAATTAAATTAAATTATACGAAATATAATTACGAATCGTATACAATAATCAATATTATATGATGACGATAATATATTATATCGCGTGCAACATAGTAATCGAATAGATTTATATAATTAATAGTAATATAGTAATAGATACAATTAAAAATTCCAGCCGTACAGTTATATCATTTCACTTAATCATCGATGAATTAAAATCGATCCCATTTCAGGCGTAAATTCTCAATTTTCTGTAGACGGAAACGACGTTTTTTTTTTTTTCAAAGGTCGTTCCTCGTTCGTTCCGTTTAATTTAAATATCAGTCACGATTGTTTTCGCCGGCGTTAGAAAGTTCCTCGCCGGCGCGAGTAAAAAAAGATTTTCTTTACAAAACCGTGACGATCGCGTGAATCGTTTTTACGTTTTACGTTCGAAACGAGACTCCGGAGAATCCCCTGGAGAAATCTCTTTCTCGATTCGAGAAGAGCTCGTCGATTGAAACGCAACGAGCAACCTCCCACGTGGAAACACCGTCCGATGGATTTTCTTCCTGTTTGAAAGCCGCCATTATCTTTAGCCGCCAGCTGGATTGCGAAATCGGGAACTCGATTAGAATGTTCGATCCTCTTTGGATTTGTTGTCCGAAACAGAAAAAGAAAAAAAACGTCTCTTTGTGTGAATTTAAAGTCGACCATCGTGTGCCAACTTTTTCTCACTTTCGGTGAAAAATTTCTAAAATATTCTGCCGATAATGTAATGCAAAAATACATGGAACATGTGAAATATAATTGCTGACGATGAGTGGAAATAAATCACGTTGTGACTTGATTCCTTCAATCGTGTTCGTAAAAATATTATTTCTAGTATTTCGATAGAAATTTAGTTCGAGAAAGACATTCGAGTTAAAAATAATTATTGTAATAATCAAGTAATTGTATAAAGAAACAAAATTGTTCTATGCTTATTAGATATAGATACATATGACTGAAGAATCTTTAGGTAAGAAAAAGAATATTCTTAATGATAGTCGAAGAAAGATCTAATATATTTGTCTTTTATTGTAATTATTTATAATTCGAATAAATCTATTTTAATAACGAATTAACTTCTCTAAGAATTTACCATTTCAGTTATCGTTGGATTTAAAATAATAAAAACCTGATCTGCAATTTTTATAACATTTTTAATCTTCGATATTCTGAAAGTTAATCGCATTGATCTCAGTAATTTTACATTCGCTTAATTTTATTTCATTCGTTGAATAAATATAATAATTATTTTTCATAATATATAATTAATTATAATATATATAATTACTTTCTAATATTAAATTTATAATTATTCTTATACTTTAATATTCGTACATATTTTTAATATTATTTTTAACGAATACCAAATTTCCTAAATCTCAACGAAAAATTTTCAGATTGAAATTAAACTTTCCTAAAAATATAATCTACTCTCTATTGCCAAGTTAATTGCAAATCATTAATTATAACACGTAATTACAACCGCAATTCACATATAATTTTATAGTATTTCCACGAAATGAAGTGAAAGTTTCACTTCTGCTATTCGCGAACAATTGTTTCACTTTATTGTTATTCGTATTTGCGATCATCTGCAATATAATCGATTCCTCTCTCCTCGTTATTAATCTTCGATACCATTTTCCATTCTCCCCACTTTTTCTGCCATTTTTCTTTTTTTTTTTTTCTTTAGACCTGTTACGTTCCCAATCGGCTATTATACCTTCGTCGCTATTCTTCTCTCTTCTTCTCGAGAGATTCTCTGTCTTTGGGACACACCGTATGCAAATCGCGCGAGGATCGTACAAATTTTTACCGATTGATTCCGTTAGCGAGGCAAGATCGAAGAAGAGATCCCAGCCAGACGAATCACCAAAAAATCACGCGATATTTATCCTACTGTTCGTTTGGAAAAAGAAGTCATAAAACCTGCACCTGAATGCTATTTCGATTTTTTTAAATTTATTTCTTGCAAAAATAGTGAAAACATCGAGTAGAGAAAAGCAAGAGAATTCGACAGAGTAAGTTTATTGACAAAAAGATTGCACGTGAAATATTCTAAATAACGAAGATATTATTTTTACAAATTTTACAAAACGCAAGAAAAATTTACTAAACGTTTATTAAACAAATAGATATGTTTCCATATTTTTGCTATTTATTTAAATTTTAATCTATATTACTTATCTACCATTGAGGTTGTGAAAAGAAATTCCAGAAATTCGCTTAGTATTTTTCTCATACGTTTCTTGTCCATAATTTTACGAAATTTAAAGATATTAAAATGTTTATGATATTATCGTAAATTAAATCAATTAATTAGCTGCTTTCAAGTTAATATTTGAATATATTAATAGTAATATTAATTGCTTGGATATTTGAAATTTTTTTCTTTAGAAAAGAGATGAATTTTAACACGATATTAGATAAGAATTATTCTAATATACTTTCAAATATACTTGTAATAGATACAGCCATCGTCCTACTTTCAAATCGTTGTCCCATTTTGAAGTGTGTATCGAATCGATTACGTTTTGTTTCAATCATATTAGTTTCAATTTTTGTATTTTGTAACTATATTATTATTTTATATAAATTAAATTTTTCTATTTTATTATTGCACCATTATATCGTATACTGCAATATGTATATTACATTCTATTCTATTATATTATTATATTGATGAAATTAAATTATCACATCACTATTTATTTACAATAGAAACCAATTTTTTTTCGTTCATAATTATTTTTTATCAACATACTTATATAATTTTGAAATCAACAGATACAACTTTTTAATCTGCTGACTGACTAAAATCAAGAGATTTCTCACAAGTATACTTGTCAGACACAGTATATTAAAAAGAAAAGTATATTAAAAAGAAAAAATCAATAAATCTACCGTCAAATGGATCATTCCTTTGCTTTCATTTGTTTTTGAATTCCTTTACTTTCGTCTTAGAATATTTCGAAAATGTCTTGAACGCCTTTTGATTTTTATTATACAACGAAGGATAATGTCGTTTTCTCACTTATCGAGGCAATCTCGTCCGAAAGTTATAAAAGTCAATTTGTAATTTAATCTGAATTCAATCTGAAATTCATGCAATTGCGAACAATCAAGTGACAAACGACAAAAAAAAAAGGATGTTTGAAAAGACTCTTTGAACAAGAGTCGAAAGAGAATATATGAATATGTTATTGGCCACTTCCTGATCGATCGTTGGAAACTCTTGAATATGAATGAGACACAAGTTTTTCTCTACTTTTGGTTTTCCCCAAACGATCTAAAGATTAAGAAAACAGCATTGTACAGGGTATATCAGAATATGAATAATTTCGCTGGTGAATTCAGTATCATTAACATAAGACAAAAAGCTTGTATAAACCAAATTGTTTTTGTATTGTATCAATTACACACACACACACACACACACAAAATACAAAATTGTATATATTGTATCAATTATATATATATATATACAATACAAAAACAATTTGATTTGTATAAGCTTTATATATATATATAAACAAATGAAAGCAAAGGAATGATCCATTTGACGGTAGATTTATTTTTTTTTTTTAATATACTGTGTCTGACAAGTATACTTGTGAGAAATCTCTTGATTTTAGTCAGTCAGCAGATTAAAAAGTTGTATCTGTTGATTTTAAAATTATATAAGTATGTTGATAAAAAATAATTATGAACGAAAAAAAATTGTATATATTGTATCAATTACATATATATATACACAATACAAAAAAAATTTGATTTGTATAAGCTTTATATATATATATATATATATATATATATATATATATATATATATACATACACACACACAATACAAAATTATATAAAATAATATATATATAAATTAATAAATAATAATATATAAATTAATAAATATATATATATACACACACAATACAAAATTGTATATATTGTATCAATTACATATATATATATATACACAATACAAGAACAATTTGATTTGTATAAGCTCTCTCTCTATATACATAAGCTATATATATATATATATATACATATGTAAATTCATCTATAGTCAAGTGATTTATAAAACTAAAATAACGAGGTTTAATTTAATCATCATGTTTCTTTAGAAGTAGAGCGTACGTGTTTTCGTTTTACGAAAAACATAATAAATTAATAGATGCACGAGTTGCTTGCATAGAGCTTGGCAAACTTCATTTAGAATTTAAATGAAAACGCATCGCAGTTTGACGCGATTTCGATGCTTTAATTGCAATTAAAGTTGAAATTGAATGAAACGCCAATGTTGTTTCTGCGCCTAACAACCGTTTCGAATACTGCTAGGTATAGTTCCTAGTTCCATTTTTTTTCGTTAATCGTTAAGACATAACTGTGTCTTGAAATTTAATAGATTGCAACGATACAATAAGTGAATCAATTCTCGTGCAACTGTGAAAAATATTGACAATCGAATCTGAAAATGTTGATCGTTGAAATAATAACTTAAGAACGTGCGAAATAATGTTTAACAAATCGGCTTCTCTTGAAATATACGATTGCAATTATTTTTCTTAAGCGAAGGAAAATTATTTATTCAGAAAAATTGGAACAAATTCGTACAAAAATAATTGTAGTTAACATTAATATAAGAAAACAATGTGATCTCGATCAGTATGATTTTGTTTCTGGCTACTGATTCACAGCATTCTCTCAAAATGAATTATAATCGCGATTATTTCATACAAATAATTCGTACACTACTGCAAAAATTATATCCTTGTCGTTCTCACCAAGTGAACCTTAATCAATAAATAAAACAGACCTTATTTGTTAAGAAAAATTACAACAAGTCTGTGTAAAAACAATTGAAGCTGATAAGGAAATGAGTGTTTGATTTATCCCTAGGTTAGTGTTATTTTACTTGTAACTATTATTATTTGGTAATTTCAAATAGCAGAAACTGATGTTCATCTCGTTCGTGTTTTCGAAAGTCTTATTTTTCTCATTTTTTTAATAATAACGAGTAATAAGTTCAAAGATAACGAGTGAAATAAATAACACTAATATTTCGAAACGGATGTATGCACAAAGAAAATAAGCAATACGTAGATAACATTCAGCAGATAATTAATAGCATATTAATAGATAAAATTTCGAATTTATTTTCTCGTTGCCATAATAAATAAAAAAAACCAACAGTCACGTTAAATTCAGCGAAACTTTCAAATCCATTAATTTACGTTCAATTATAAAAAAGGAAACTTTCTAAAATACGAAGAAAAATGCGAGGAATGTTGGAAGCAAAGGCAAAGTAATCTAAGATACAAGAAACAGATAAGAAAATATAATTTGGCTCGTTTTCCAAGGATCATTCTGCAATCTGGATCTGAGAAACCAGAAAAACCATCAACTTTGAAAAAAATATTATGAACATGCTTAACGAAAGTCTGATTTATCTCTTTGACCGTGTGTTCAAGAATTTATCTATCTAAGTTTCTTAATTATAAGTATGAAAGGAGAACAAGTATCGTACACGGGAATCAAAAGTAATAATAAAGTTAATTATAAAGTTGTTATAAAGTTATAATGTAAATAAAATGACAATCATTGAAGTAAAATGAAAATAAATAGATAACAAATACAATAAATAGTATTTTTAAGCATGTTTCCCTTTAATTATTATACATTAGACAAGCTAAAATATATGATGATGTAACGTACAATTTATATTAATAATATAATTTTATAATATAATAATATATTAATATTACAATTATAAATATATTAATCACAATGTAAAAATATATTAATAAAATATATATAAACCTGTACGTACATACATATAGAGGGTGTCCTCAAAAAAAGAAGTACATATATTTAATTTGATTTTGTCTGGAAAAGGGAAAGAAAACTTAAAAGTTTCAGAATCACTCAAAGTACGCATACATTTTTTTTTTTTAGGAGACTCTGTATATTAGTATAAACTAAAACATTTAATCAGAGGAAAATGTACAGGTTATGTAAGCGAGTCTTCAAGTAAAAGTGATTTAGGTTAGGTTTAGGTTAGGTTAAGTGATTTAACGAACGAAAATTCGACTTACAGAGGTTTCGTACGATCGATTAGGTAATATTTCGACTTGCCGAAAGGCAGAAGTTTAAAACTCATTTCCTCCAATTACTTTCACAAAGAAGCTTGTAAAGAAGATTATCAGAAGAGGAGAATAAAAAAAAGGAAAATTCGAAAACTCTTCTGGACTTTCACGTATCGAGTTATCGTAACTTAGAAGAAGAAAATTATTCGGTAAAAGAAAAACCTTTGCTCGCAGGTATGCAGAAAAGGAAGTATACCACCGAATCAAAACGTTCATTATTTAATAAACTTTGTACGTTAATTCTCAAATAATATCGTTGGATATTATAAACGATTATAGTAACTTGTATTAAAATTCAGAATGCTTCATTTCATGTTTACTGTTTTCTTCAGGACGGTAATAACGTTCAATTAAATTCAAGATTTCACTGTAAATTGCCATGGCTCCCGATAGCCTAATACCAATTAAGACTCAATCAATGCATAGAATTTAATTAACTATCCGGATATAACTGCGTCATATTTGCAAACACGCAGAAGCTTAAAAAAAAAGTCAACTCGAATGCATTTCCAAGTAACGACCGGAACGAACGCGCGTAATTAAAAACTACGAAATTGGTCAAAACGGAAGAATTTATAATTTTTCGTATTGAAAATAAAACTTCGTGTAACTGTACCAATGACAGTGAAAAATTTAAATAAACTAACATAATATAAATCGATAATTTGAGCTGATGCTTCATTAACAAACAAAAAAAAAAAAAAAGAAAAGGATCATATCAGGATTTGAATTTGTTCTCCTTGAAGATGATTTTATGATCATGCGAAAATTGCAAGAACTCGAACATCTCTAAGAATGATAAAAAAGAATTTTCTTCGGCGATTGAAAATCTGCCATGATCGTGAAAATTCAACGAGCACTTAAAAATTCGCTGTACAATTCTTTTTTCGCCATTTTTATCGAATTTGAAATATTAGGTTTCGAAATATCAAGATCTCTTGAATTTTTGTTGAACGATGATCTTCAAAATTCAATTATAGAATCTTGGAATTTCGAAATTCGTAGAACTTTGGAATTTTGGAATCACGAAGTTTCAGAGTTTTCGAATTTAATTTCGATAGGATACATTTTGATGAATCTTCAAATTTTAGAGCTTTAGAATTCAAAAAGTCCTGACATCTCGTCACTGAATCAATTCCAACGTTAAAGCTTCGATAAAATGCTGAAAAAAAAAAAAGAATTGTACACGAAAATTTGAAGACTCGTCGTAAAAAAGAAAACTTCTTTCTTGAAAATGATGGTGGATCCAGTCGCGAAAAAAATTTCTCGATGTTTTTACAGATGTTCGAGTTCTTACAATTTTCAAAAAGAAAAAAACATCCTTGCTTTACCACTCTTTGCACGAAATATAAAACATCAAATCTTCGAAGAAAAAGAAGAAAAAAAAAAAAAAGAAAAGAAAAGACAAACTCACAACTGTTAAATTAAAAAAAATCTCAAACTTCAAAATGAGACCAAGTTGATTGTTACACGATTCCTTTTACGAAATTACAACAGTTCAAATTTCTCACTGTCACGATTATCCTCTTCATCGTATTTATATAACGACGTACTTTTAAACATTTGAATTTTCAGCAAAAATAGACGCTTGCGCTCTTTATTACAATTACGAACATTCTTCTGCTACAAATTTCACACTCTGATCGTCGATAATTCTCACGTTAAAAATGTTAATGATGATCGATTAATACATATTAATTATATACAGAACGTCATTGTAACATACCTATACCGTTTCCTACAGAGTGGTGCAAAAAAATCATCTGTATGAAAAACAACCAACGATAGTTCACGCGTTAGTTCACGCAAAAATTGCCAATAAGTAACACGAAAATTCGTCGCACCTTCGAGACGGGGTGTCAGTCCCAGCGGACCGACGCCCCGCTATTCGTTCGGCGTGTGTCGGTCCCCGGGGGACCGACGCCCTCAATATTCATTCGGCGTCGAATACACTTGATTTTTATTGATGTAAAAAGAAAAAACACTATAATTTATACAACCATAAAAACTACACGTCTCGAACTACGCGTTCATATCACGAAATCGAATTTGAACAATAAATGATTTTTCGGACGAGTGAAACGGCGAGACATCTTTCCACAAAATGGCGGTCTACTTTTCATACTCGTTCCGGCGACTGAGTCCCTCCCCCCCCCCTCGTCGTGGGCCACGATCCGTTCTAAAAAAAAAAAAAGGTTCTATTCCGCCGATTACGAAATGCCGTGATGCAACAACCGTGCGGCCTGCTCTGTGTAATTCCAGCATCAAGCTGATTTGGATTTCATGGATGCGGCGGTGAAATATATATATATATATATATATATATACAGGAAGTGGTCGCTCCTCGTTGATGGCACTCGTTGATGGCGGTTAACCGATGAAAATTCAGGATTTAACGTGAACCCCTTGAAAGCCGTGGGAACATATTCGCCGCCGGTCTCGCGAATGGGCACAGGCCGCGATAAGAAACCACCCGATTTTAATTCCTCTGGATGGCTTTTCGATTTCCATCGCGGTGATGCAACAACGACACGCTGCACTTGTTTCGCAACGCGCACGTGGCGTTATACAGGGTGATTCTCGCTCGAATCTCGACGATGGCACTCGGAGGAGAAGAAAGTTGATCGACCGAGATCCGCGAGTGCAGATGCGACGTTTTTCTTTTTTGTGCATTAGCTCGACGTCCTTTGTAAAAAAAGAAGAAAAAAAAAAAGAAAGAAAGTAATTCTTAAATTAAGGAGATGTTTTAACCTTAATTTAAATAAATTTCATTCATAAAAGACGAGATTCTTCTGTCTTCTAGAAATCATTCTACTGTATGTATAGAAAACGGTATTTAATGTTTTACATGATATTTGAAAGAAAAATATAATACGTGATGTATGATATATACAATATACTGTTAATGTATAATACACAATAATTATAATATAATTATAACTATTATTTATATATTTATAATATATATTGTATATTGTATATTGTACATACAATATTGTATATTGTACATAATATATATCGTATTATATGTTTTTTTAAATAATACTAATTAATACATTACATAATTATTGTACATTGTACATTGTATATTATATTATTATATTATTACTGTGTGTTAATAATAATATGCAACACAGTCATGCACAATATTAAAATCTTCGTTAGTTCATTCGAGCACTGCCTACTGAAATTCTTAAATCATTTAAACTATCGCTAAATAGAACCTTCACCGCAGACAGTATTTTTTTTTTTTTTTATATTTTTCACCATTTTCTGTCTGTATTATCGAATGCATGAATTTTTGTATCTTTAACCACGACAAAAAGTGACAATGAAAACTACGTAGTCATCGTATGCATCGCAAATTTGCATTGATTTTGTTGATTATCAACTCACGATATTACACTAGAAAAATGAAAGTGAAAGAACGAAACAGCTGTTAAACAAATAAACAAGCAACGAGCAAATAAACTATCGATATAAAAAAAATGTAAAAAATGTAAAATACAGAGACTACTTGTCCCTCGACAAGTAGCATTCGTATTTCGGTGACGTATCTCGGCTGCACCAAGTGGAGCTGAATTTTTAGAGGCAAGCTTTTCCAGTACACCCCGTATATACGCGGTGCACACGAAGTTAACGTACGTGTGCATCTTTAAAGGCGGGGACTAACTAACGTCTAATCAGCCGGCCTAACGATCCAACTAACTATACGGGATAACGCAACGCTGCTAACAGCAGCAACATCCTCGCATAACGATCCCCTCGCTGGGCTCCACTGCCTGTTAGTCATCGCTGAATCATGATCCAAGTGATACACACACACACACACCGCACACGGGTCCAAAGCAAAAAAAAAAAAAAAAAAAAAAAAGATGCGTGGAAGACGTACGATACACGCGGCAGATACACCCTGCAGTTTGTCCTTCCAGGCTACTTCCGGTGTACGTGGTACCGGTCACTTATCTCTCGCCGGGGCCAACAATCACGAACATTTGTTGAGCCTGCTGCTGGCCTCTTGTCGCGATTATCCGCGACATTTTTCTTCGTTTCGTTGAAACTCGGCTCCCTCGTTTCGAGAAATTTTGCTTCCTCGTTCGTTCATATATGCGATAGCGTGGATGATAACGTAGTAGCTGGGTCATTCGTAATGCTTAGGATCGTTTCTTTCTGGATACTTTGAATTTCGGGATCAAGTCATCGACGACGTGTTCGATATTCGATTTCGCGTCGTACACATTTCGCAAATACGCGGGAAAAAGATTCAAGGTGCATTGAAGAAAATACATCGATGTTGAAGTAACATACGAGTTACTTTATTTTTCATTTTGTTTAGGAAGCGATATTTAGTTAAGGCGACACTTATATTTATCAGAGTAGTACGAATCATTTTTACAAGGTAGCACAGGTGTGTTTATCAGAGCAACGCGAATGATTTATTTTATTTCGTTCAAGACGAGAGACTGTTGACTGGGAGAAATACGTCACGAGTCATAAATATTCATTTTACGTGTCTTTTCCAGTTTTCACGAACTGTTCTCGGATTAATACTACATATTATTATATTGGATTGAAATAAAGTTTATTATATAAAATTATATTGGGTATAATAATTGTATCGGGATTAATATGAATTATATCGGATTAATATAAAGTTCTTTCTACAAAGTAATAAATCTCAATTTATTTTCAATTCTACTTTCTATCTCTCGTTGATTTGTTTCAAATCCTTGTTTCATATCTTTTTCTAATGCATTCGCCATTGGTCAATTATTGGCAACGTGTCGAAACCTCCTATAATAATTATTTGCAAGTAAGCTTCGATGTTTATAGTAACTGATGTAACAACAACGAACCGCGTAACCGTGTAATTCCATTAACAAATGAATAAATTATTCCGTGTAAAACTGAAAACAAAGAACAGAAATCGACCAGGAGGTAATTAAGAGTAATTAATACGAACAGTGTCTATAATGTTATTAAAATGATTCAGAAGATGCCGTTAATTGGATTTAGAAGCAGAGAGCCGTGTTCTTGATCTTCTTGATACATTTAAATGACGAACACGTTTACATTTTTTTATCGTTCATCAGCATGAAAATTAGTTGTTAAAAATTTGGATTTCTTGACGAAAGAAATATTACAATACATATGTTGGACTGATACAAATAATATATTATTATTAACACTCGTGTAATCCTTTGTGTAATATTTCATTTCACGTAGTTAAAAATTATAAATATCGTGCAAAATTAATTACGTAAATATAACAAGAAAATAAGTTCGAACTGAAATGTTTTACGATATCTGTATGATAATTATGTCACCTGCATAAAAGAATAATGTATCTATGTAATGATAAAAACTAACAAAAATTTATAAACCAGTGAATGTTTAAATTTCATATTAAGAGTAACTTGCAACGCTACTGCGTAAAAAGAAGAAAAAGAAAAATAGATTTTAGCATTAAAGAGAAGAAAAAGATAAACATATATGAATTTGTAATGTCAGACCTATTTTATGAATTTTAACGAACGACGATAAATCTATTTTTTTAAACGCACCTGTGACATCGCGATTTTGGAACATAATTTTCCTTCTTTGAGTCATCAATATAAACACTTACTGTTCATCAAATATATAGACATACGTGACTCACGATTTTTCGTTCAGTTTTGTTAATCTACAGACTACATATGTAGCTAAAATTAAAAAGATGACGAATAGAAATTACCGAAGGCACAAAATAAATACACTTATTGTCATAAATTTATTGAATTAAATGATAATTCATTTCTCCGAGTAACGAACGATTTTACTGCTGAACTTCATTAATATTATAAACAAAGTTTAAGTAATCGTAATTTCTTCATTTAAGAAGAAAAATTCAATCAATTGGAGAAGAAATTTAAAAAGAATAAAATTAAGGGGAAAAAAGAACAATTAAATATTCTAAATATGTTCTGTTCCAAAATAAAATTTGAAAAAAATCAAAATTTTACAGATTGGAGTATCGACAATTTGCAATTCTTTTTTGTTTCCTTTTATCTCGAGACATTATCAAAGTTTATTGCTCAAATTCATTGATATTGTTGATAAAATTCATATATTCGTAATTTCCTCGTTATAAAACAGGAACAAAGAAAAAAAAATAATAAAATTAATTATTTACCATATATAATTTTATCAACAATATCATTTATAAATAATAATTTTATTATACGCTGCACTATTGAGTATGATTTTTCACAAGTAAACTTCTCCATTTCTTTTTTCTATTTTCTTCTTATCCTATCGTCTCGAAATATTCTAAAAAACGTGTCAAATTCACAAGTCACTTTTTAGTTTCCATCAAAATTTAAATAGAAGTCTGTTTTTCAACGCGGCAAATTTGCCTTTTATTCTCGTTTTCTTCGACAAGATCGGGAGGAAACGTTCGCAGAGAAAACGATTTAATTTTTTTTTATTAACGACTGACATCTTTTAGCAAGATAACTTGAATCACACGGCCCGATCGTTATACATTGCATGACTTCGGGCTATCCTGTTTTCCATTATACAGATCAATATCACTGCAGCGACTAATGAACCATAATATTAATATCAGTTCCCTTTGCTTCATTATTTTCTTACTTCTCTCTGTTCCCGTTTAAATATAGCAAAGAATCAGATAAGAAGTTATTATCCGTCATCAATAAGTCGTTATGGCGATTATAACCATAATTTCTCAAATTATTAACCATGACTCGTTGCAATTTTAATCTCGTACAAGTGGTTCTTCATACTAGCCAAACTTTGCTCTGTGATTTAAAAATTTCTTTTTTACGAAAACAGAGAAGAAAAGAAATTCGTAAATGTTTCGTAAAATCGATTACGTGTGTACGAAGACTATAGAAATTTACAAATATCCTTATAGTCGAAATAATAAAACAAAAGAGAATGTTTCTTTTTAGTTTACTAAAATTCAATCCTTTAAGGATTTAAGCGAAAAGATAACATAATTTCTACGCTAAGGAAATACGCTTGAAATTCTTTGAATTCTTAATAAATTAATAAATTTATGTTCTTCTTATACTGAAATATAGTTTACTTTCAAAAATTGTAGATATCAATATTTTGTATGTTTACTTTGCTTTTAATTACGGTTACTTTATTTTTTTAACATCGTGTAATTTGTGTCAGTTACGCATGTTTATATTTATTACCATATTACATATTATTAATTATATCATCGTTAACCTCAATGCAAATTACACATATTTCTGTTTATTATTCATATACCTACTTATTGCGTGATTCGTGAGAAAGTTAATTTCCTGCAGGAAAGTGGAGTGCTCCAATGTTTTCAGCATCGCTGGTGTATCTATTACAATTCGAATAAATCTCGAATTACTTTAAATAAAAGTTACATTTGCCTCTCGTCCGTATATTCTGGCGATACCACTCATCACGGAGCGTAAAACGTGTATTACAATCCCAACAATCTCAACGAGATACGTACCTAACCTAAAAGAAAGTCGAACGAACAAACTTTCTTAACTTCAACAATTTCTACAAAATTACATCCGTCCCGTTGCACGGACTGGACTGGTAATCGTGTTCGGCTTCTATCTCTTAACGTCAGTTTCAAAGAGATCTGGAAAAAAAAAAATACCGCGCTCGAGGTATTACGCAAGAACAAGAGCACCGTGTCGAAACGAATTAAGGTCCCCTTTGAGACAAAGCACCGAGGCGCTTGAGAGCTGCGCATGCGCGTACGAGCTGGCAGGCAGAAGAGTGGGGGAGCAAAAAGAAAAGAACCCGGGAATACGCTTGGCAATTTCAATTTACGCGGAGACCGATACGAGGAAAGAGCAAATGGAAATTGTTATCACCGAGCCCTCTGATGGAATAAATTAACGCGTACGAGATCGATGGCGAAACGGCTTCATCGTGTAATCGAGGAAAAATGTGTAATACGACGTCCCGCGGTGCCAACCGTGCTGCATATATCTGTCCGTGCGTCCCCGTGTGTCGTTAATGCATAATGCACCGTCGTGCCATCGTGCGTGCGTTTACCAAGCTACCAGCTATACACGATCGTTTTCCCAATCGTTAATCGATCGCTCGAGCATTAGATTAAAGGATCGGCCGTCGCCGCAGCTGCATAAATTATGTCTCTCGCGGCGTCCGACCGAGTCCGGTGATTTTCACTCCACGGCAGACCGATTTTTTTCTCTCCTCTGAGCGAGGGAGAGGAGGGGGGGGAGAGAAGAAAAAGAAGTCTGCTACTCTATTTTCGAGAGGAACTGGTAGTACTTGAACTTACATACGCTCGCGCGCGATTTTTCTAGGTTAGGTTATACCGTGTGAAAAGTGGAGCGTGCGTGTGCTACGAGTTAGAAAAAAAGGTTAGAAATTTTGCGTGCAATAGTAAAAAAGGAATGGTATCGCGACGAATTAATGAAATGATAACCTATTTTCTTAGTTAGATACTTGGATTCTTTTCTTTCCTTTTTTCTTTTCTTCTCTCGCTTTGGAAATTTCGGCTAATTTTTGGTATTACACTGATGTTAATTATAATTTAATTTCTGGTATTACACTAATACTAACATTAATATTGTTACCACTAATTTAACCAATACTGATATTAATATTAATCTGGATTCAAATTTATTCAATTTGAGACACGAGTCTACGATGTTATACTAATACTGATACTAGTGGTAATACTAACTAAAGATTCGGAGGTCTGAATCTCGTCTATTCGATTTGAAAGAAAAATCATATAATACTAATATAATACTAATTTAATGCTAATATAGTACTAATTTAATCAATGTTAATGTTAATAGTACTAATATTAGTACTAATTAAAATTAACACTAACTTTGTCTATTCAACTTGAAGAACGAGCTGTAGTATGTTCATGATGTTACACCAATATTAATATTAAATTAACATTAATACTAAAATACTAATATAATATCAAGTTTACTTTAAACAATATTTCCTCTAGGAATATTCACAGAGGAGGTATTAGTATTAGTATTAATACTAATACTAGCTACGAGAATATATTTGGAAATGTACCTCATCTTTTCAACCCGAAGAAGAATGAGCTACGTTGACGAAATTATACTACTATTAATTTATATATAATACCAATATTAATAATATGAATTTAATCAATGTCACTAATACTAACAAGCAGTAGCACTCTTGCATATCGAAATAAATTGGTAATTCCCTTTGTACCCAATTAAAATACTTTCAACTCAATATCAGAGAAATTGTTGCTTTAAAAATTCCACATTGTCTCTCTCTCTCTCTCTCTCTGTTAATTCGTATGATAATCTAGACTCCGTTCTAATTTACTTTTCAATTTCTCCAGATGCGATGGAAATATCTCAATCACGATTCTACTTCTGCCAAGTTCTTCGATTAAGATTCGAGGCTCGTGTATTTGACATTTATACCATTACGAATGAGATCGATTAAAAATAGTAAATTAAAGCTCGACCCGCTGAATTTTGCACCAGAGCAGACTTAAAATCCACGATCTTTCACGTTCGAAATGTTAACACGTCGAAAATATTAACCTGAACGCATACACGTAGCTACAGCAACGGGTACGCGAATTGGAATTGAAATTTTTTCCGATTACCGATCGTGCAATAAAATTCCTCCCGATTTCCAGATTAGTCTCGAAGCGAATGGCACACGAATGGCGAATGGATTATTAAGCAGCAGCTGAACAAGTCAACAGTTCGGTGGTCGACAAAGTCACGCTGTACCGGTTTTTAACGTTAAAATATTCATTAGGCGTAACGATAGCCTCGATATTTCCTGCGTGTGCGTGATTCACATGTACGTAACGGGCTTCAGAGGAACTGATAAAATGCAAAAGAACCGTATTTGTAAACTTACCGAGCGCCATTTCACAATTTCACAATTTCGCATATTTCGCATATGCCTCGCGATTATTGTACGATCGCTGTCTCTGTCGGCTCTCTTTTCGTGACTAGTATTGTCGAAAATTGTCGAAAATTGTTTGAGCAGACATTTACTTATAAATAAAGTAGAAAAATAGTAGGCAAAATTTAATAACTGTAATAATGATCAGTATGATTATAAAGTGGAGAAACTCTCTGATATGAAATTTTATTTTATTTTGTTCATTATTATGGCTGTTAAGTGTTACTTTATAATTATATTTTTTTTCTTCAAATTATATTATTCATTAGTAAATAAGAAATTTCCTGAAAGTATTCAGTTCATTTCATTACTTCGTTCTTTTTTAACTTCTTCTTTACTATCAATCCGCGTAAAAATAAATCAATATTATAAATAAACTACGAATTTTATATATATATATATATATATATATATATACACACGTGTTTAATACACAAGAATGTACAAAATATAGAGCAACTTTTTAACGCGAGTTTAATCCTCTACAAAATTATAATAAAAATGCACCAAAAATCCGCGGTCCGGTTACAAACAATGAAAGAAAGAAAAATAACACGAGACGTTCTTATCTTTCACAAATATTCTATCTCATTTCAACTTTGATTAACTTACTTTATACATCACAAACGACAAGACGTAACAAAATTATAAGCGTGATGAACTGATTTTTACCCGAATCTACGAAACCGATGTTTTATCTATCTCGTCTGCAAGAAGTATACTAATCCAAACTAAACGCCCTCGATATTCGTACGAGACGACGAACAGGAAAAATCGAGAGACCGCGACGGAAAAGCTTGCCATGAAAAACCTCGATAAAATAGAAAGCTGTTGAACCGACGACGTCGCTGTTCGTAATCGCGTGGAATGCAGATTCACGTGACTATTTAGGTATGCAGCTCGCATTGTTGGACGCGAGACAGGCCATATAAAAATTCTGACCGTTTTTTTTTTTTTTTTTTTTTTTCTTCAGTAAAATGCTTAATTAGATTCTACGCTTATATCCATGTTAATTAGATTCTTTTGCTTGATATCCATGTGTGTCCTGAATTTCATTGTTGAAAATTTTAAGTCAACGTATTGGCTAACTGACTGTTTCTGTTCTAAAGAAGATATTCAAATCTCAACTTGGATTTATATATGAAAATAATATTTGTACATAGGTATTAACACATGATATTTTATTACATGATAATACTTCTTGTAATAATATTACATTACAGTTATATTTTAATTAAATATATAATAAATATATTTTATATTATATATATAATATTCTATTGTTTGTTAATTAAGTGTTAATCAAAAGTTAACCATTCAATTAATTTCGTGATTATGAATAAATTTATCATATATTGCATAGTAAACAAGAAGAATGGAATCTTCAGATGATACAGAAGAAGATAATACTCAAATGAATCGACTAGTTTTTTATATTATATATTGTAATTTTAATACTATATATATATATATATATATATATATATATATATATATATATATATATATACCTTTTCAAATATTAAATGAAGAATATTAAGAAACAATATTTTTTTTTATATCATCATTTAATAAGAACGTTAAAAGATGACAATTGAAATTTAATAAATTCATTTATTAACATGTTAGACCAATATAATATATATCATAATAGTAATATTTTACATTATATCATATTAAATATATTCTATGCTAATAAAACTATAAAAATATAAAAATATCTAACTGTTTGATGTCACAGACAGCCCTGTAACAAATTCATTTCACTTTCAATTCTTTATTGTAAATTCTTTATTTTTAATCTCTTTAGGACAAGTATTACGTGCCAAACGTAAACGAATAATTCATTTTTCTTTTCTTTTTTTTTCATTCAAGTCGAAGGCAAAAAGTTAACAAACGTTCTCCTTAAAATTTGTAAATTTGTAATTATAAAAATATCTAACTGTTTGATGTCACAGACAGCCCTGTAACAAATTCATTTCACTTTCAATTCTTTATTGTAAATTCTTTATTTTTAATCTCTTTAGGACAAGTATTACGTGCCAAACGTAAACGAATAATTCATTTTTCTTTTCTTTTTTTTCATTCAAGTCGAAGGCAAAAAGTTAACAAACGTTCTCCTTAAAATTTGCTCTTGTCGCCAAGATTTCTTCTCGCATTGAACGCCACACACAGCAGTAACCACAGACTGCGTTATTAATCTTGGTCGCGGAGAAAGGAGAAACCGAAGCCGAGGAACAATTAATCGCTAATGAGTCTGGACCGAAGTTTTTCACGAAACCGAATTTATATCCCATTGTGCGCGACGGAGAGAGACCCACCTATCAGACAGAAGAGACAGAGAGAAAAAAGAGACAAAAAAAAAGGAGACGAGAGAATGGAAGAATTAAACGGTCAATAATTGAATCTATCCTTACAAGAGGACGAGGTTTTCCTCGGTGGTCGTAATGATCGTGGGGGGGGGGTAGGGGGAGGGAGGGGGGGGGGCTTAATGACTCGTGTGATCCAGCGGGAAGAGGATCGAGTTCTTCAGGTTCTTTTGTGCTTCGAAACAAACGCTGAAAACGCCGGTAAGGCGATAAAAATTCGAATTCTTATTATTATCTCCGGTTCTTTTTTCTTTTTAATTCGTCGATGATCAATGAACGCGCGCTGAAATCGAAGTTTCACGATACGAGATGACCGCGAGATGAGAATTTTTACTGCATTTGAAGAGTAATTACACGAGTAATTGAAAAGGAATTTAGTTCCATGAATTTGTAAAAATTAACAGTTCATTTTAACTCTGACTTGTTAACTTCTTACTTCTGTTCGTTAATTTTTATTCATTTGTAAATTGAAGAGAATTTTGCCCACTTTGTCGACGAAAGAATTTACAAAGGAATTTAACTTTTACTCGTTAATTTGACTCGATCAATTCGACACCAAGAGTGGTTCTCGGTTTTTTCAACTTGGTATCGTCAAATTGATATGAAATTAATATCGATGAAACGATGAGAAAATTAATTTGCAAAATCTTTCATTGGCAATAAATAGATAGTAAATTTTTATATTCGATTGAACGTAAAACTCGCAGAAATTCTTTTATCTATTTGCTATTTTCTCTAGCTTTGTTCAACGTTGTTTTCATTTATTTTGTATAGTGTTCCAAAAATTATAAATGCCTATACGCATCTTCTGTATAATTTATATATATATATATATATATATATACATATATATACACATAATAATTGTAATATAATAATATAATAATAATAATAATAATTAGAAGCAATTATCTGTCAAGAAACCAGAAAATATTATTTGCAGCTCTGATGTCACACTTTGTTACTAAAAGTGGCGAAAGATATATATTATATGTTCAAAAAAATATCAAAGATATATAATTTATATTACACGTGTTAAATATATCTGTACAATACTACGTCTTATAAAAGAAACGTGTCAAATTGACACAATGGATGAACGAAAGTCAAAGTGTTTTGACAAGAAACTTGTTTTTAACTTCTTTTTCTAATAAGCATTCCCCTCCTCTCTCCAAGGAAAATGAATTACCACGTTTCGGTCAGCTAAAACGCCTAATCGTTCTCGGGTCATTTAATCCCGCGTGATGACGTGAATTTCAATTGCACTTTTTTCTCTCGTAAATGTTAATCGTCGCGTTAGACGATTTTTTAATTTTTTCTTTCATTTCGTATTATTCGGTGCGTTCAACTCAACTCGGGATATATAGTGATCGCGCGCACGTTACGCATAACTGTTATCTCGACCGCCGACAATGCTACACCATCTTTACACATTTTATACGGTGGAATTTTAATTGCCATCATCGTGTAATTGTCTCGCACAGACGGCTCTCGTCGAGCCGGTAAATTTTAGACACAAAGTTTCTAATTGCTCTGCATTACCGAGCGATATGCAAGCGATTTTATCGTGTTTCACTCGCGGTTAAACACGAAACGCTGGGACAAATATCGGCAAAATATATAGATCGCGAGTGTTGAAGGCCTGATTCGCATCAGGCGAACGAAAATCACGCGTTGTAGGATATTTATTTCCGGTGATAAAAAAAAAAAAGTATCACTGTAATGAAAAAAATTACAATATGAAAATATATGTACAAGCATGCATGTTCTATATATGAAAATATCGTCGTACATGCGTTGAGGAATATTGTAATATGATATTTTTTTATTAATATTTAAAACGAACGCACGGTGCTTTGAAGACGTCAGTCTCGAAATTTTTGAAGGTTATAATAAATGTATGTTGTAAATATTTATTAAAATATTTATAATTAATGTATATTGGTTGTAATTGATAATTAATGTATATTGGTTATAATTTATAATGTATATGTAAATATTTATAATTATTAAATATTTATAAATATTAAAATATTTTATCGTATTATAATATCGATATCGTAACGTATACTTTTCATTCAATTCGTGTTTCGTCAAACTCGATTTTCTAATATCATCGAAGCGATCACGAAAAAAGTGACTCTAAGGATTCTGACGATATTTTCCTTTCCATTTGAATTTCATAATTTCTCTGAAATTTCGTAAAGAAAAAAAAAATTGAAGCACGATACTCAGAATAAATTACTGTTTGGTCCTTAATGGGTAATTAATAATCGAATTGTACCAAATTTTTTTAGTAAATGTCACTATGATATTTTTTCTGGAATCGTACGTCGGCGAATATTCTTCATTTTCATTCTTGATTTTGAAATTTCTCCTTGCTGTTGCAATTCAAGAAAATCAAAGCATTGCAAGTTGGTTTCTCGACAAATCTAAGATTTCACAATTTCACAACATGAATCAAATCAAATTTGAAACCATGAAAATCATCGTCGGACCAATCTGATTGTTTGATTTATTCGTACAATTTAAACCTACGGGAATTATATTAAAAAATCGATCGTCAACGTATCGTCCTTAATTCCCCAGATAAAAAATATGAAAACTGCGCAGAAACGAAAAATGTTGCTTGGCAATTTAAACGTCACACTCGGGAAATTCTGCTCTCGATCGAAATTCCAACGATAGGCACCACCACGAGCATGAGGAAAATTAATTTTCCCGAAGAAACTTACAGCTTCGTTCAGACTCGAAAACTTACGAATCTTACTCGCTCAAAGACGGAAAAAAGTAAAGAAAAAAAGAAAAAAAAAAAAAAAAAAAAAAAGTTACCGGAAATTCAGAGAGAGCATCGTCGTACTTCTCTGGTACCGTCGTCGATAAGATAAGAAACTGTTTTGTATAGTGAACGTGTGACGACAAAAGTCCGGCCTAGGCGACGAGTTTTCTTTGGCGCGAGTGCGCGATATATTTTCGCCGCTGTCGCCGGACAACGGAGAGAAATAGCGGGCATAACTGTTGTGCAAACTCCTTATCTACGTTGTCAGTCTACCGTAAACTTCGCTTTACGAGCATTGCAACGGCCAGCGCATAGCTTTTCCGCGGTTTCCTCTGCATTTCGCTTCGTCTCGCCAGCGTAACGGTTCTCCCCTGGTTGTAACCTGTCGAGCTCGTTGCAACCGACCGGAAGATCGAATTCCCCTCGCCTCTGCCCCGTTTGGTTCCTCTGATCGACTGGAACTTTTTTCTTTTTTTTCTTTCTTTCTTTCTTTTTCATCCTGATGGAAAAGTATGAAGAAAGCCACGGAAAAGCGCCGAATTCCACGCCAAATTGGGGGAGGTGAAGTGACACAAACAGTAAAAGTTTCCATACATTGTTCAGTTTGATGAATATCAAATCGTCGAGCAGTGTGAAGATTTAACAAATGTTTTCAGCCAATGTGAGTTGTTTACAAATTGATCAGTGATAATTCAAGTTATTTCAATTCTATTTATTTTTGCAGGGCGAGGCATGGAATTTGAATATGTTCGATGTATCGCTTGCACGCATCACTGTCACTGAAATCTTATCCTATTTAAAAGTGTACTTCAACTATTTATTTTCAATACAATTTGTAGCTGAGATGTGACCAGAAGGATTGTATAAAATTCTTGTTCGATTCCCGGATAAAATATTCATCATTATTTGTTTTTAATTGCGAAAGTTATTAGAATTAATCAATTGTTAGAAGTAAGGAAATTATACATGTATTTGTAATTTCGACACATTTTACAATATTTCAAGGCAACAAGACACAGAAAAACCAAAAAAAAAAAAAAAACAATTGAAAATTTTTCAATGAAAAAGATTTATCAGTTTTGTTCACAATTTAACTCGATCTTTGCTTTGTCATCGCCTAGAAATAATTAATCACACCAGTGGACATTCTCAAACTAAAACAAAAAGAAAAAAAAAGAAATGCTTGAGGGGTTTGATTATAAACAAATGACTAGAACAATAATCTTCGAAACGTCGTAATGCCCGAATATTAACACTTTACCGACCGGTAGCCTATTAATCGGCTACTATTTACCGCTATCGGTCGGTAAAGTGTGGATATCGTGTAATAATATATTTATATATTTTAACACTTTACCGACCGGTAATATCGTATATCAATATATACAAATATATTATTATACGATATTAACACTTTACCGGTAAAAGCCTATTAATCGTCTATTACTTACCGCTATCGGTCGGTAAAGTGTTAAGATATCGGAGTATCTGCAATTGTCTCGCGACAATTAATAATTAACTTGAATCCAAGTTTCGAAACTTCCAATTCACTTCTTCTCTTAACCGAATGAGATCGTATTTAAATACCCTAAGTGGTTGCTGTGCTATCAGTGGGGATGATTTTTCAAGAAAAAAATCATATAAAATCAACGAGCAGAGACGAATGTCCAAAATTTCGCATGCATGATACTGAAGGATCGAACTCGGCAATGATACGTAGCAACTAGCATGATTGTTAAATCTCATAGCAACTTCACGATACATAGCAACTACAGCTCGTCATTTGACGTGACACTGGGTTAATGAAATTTTCCAACCCTTAACACTTTTAATCGTCTGTTACTTACTACTATCGGTCGGTAAAGTGCGGATATCGTATAATAATATATTTTAACACTTTACCGACCGGTAATATCGTATATCAATATATAGAAATATATTATTATACGATATTAACACTTTATCGACCGGTAGCCTATTAATCGTCTATTACTTACCGCTATCATGATTGTTACATAGCAACTAGTATGATTGTTAAATTTCATAGCAACTTCAAGCGACTACAGCTCGTCATTTGACGTGACGTTGGGTTAATGAAATTTTCCAACCCTTAACACTTTTAATCGTCTACTACTTACTTACTACTATCGGTCGGTAAAGTGCGGATATCGTATAATAATATATTTTAACACCTTACCGACCGGTAATATCGTATATCAATATATACAAATATATCGTTATACGATATTAACACTTTATCGACCGGTAGCTTATTAATCGTCTATTACTTACTACTATCGGTCGGTAAAGTGCGGATATCGTATAATAATATATTTTAACACTTTACCGACCGGTAATATCGTATATCAATATATACAAATATATCGTTATACGATATGAATACTTTACCGACCGGTAAAAGCCTATGAATCGTCTATTACTTACCTGCTATCGGTCGGTAAAGTGTTAATAAGAAACGCTGTGCGTCGTCTGAATAATGGCCCCCGAAGAGCCCAGCTCCACGCGAATTCCAACGCTCTGAGATCCGCTGGCACCGGCTGGCTGGTTGTTACGACCAATCTATATACGATGAAAACGAAACACGCGAGAGATGCCTTCGGCGCTTGTGCGCACCGGTGGAAAATTATCGCGGATACCGCGACACGCCGAATTCCACGGATTCTATCGTCGATATACGAATGTCACCGGCCGATTCTTCGAGGCCCCCTGACCATACGAGAATGTTTCAATCCCTCGGATTCCGCGAATCGCCGATCGACATCGGGGCCTCTGCACGGTTGTTTATAAAATTTATCTAATTTTGGACCGAAGATAAAGGTATTTTTCCCAAGTTGTTTTTCAAGTGACAATAATAAATTATAGTCGAAATAATTTTTCATTTTAAATTGTTATTCTTTATTTTATTTCAAACGAAATATGCCCAACTCTGGTAAAAATCTCATTTTCTGTTGGGATTATTTGTGACTTAACCTAAATCTCATCTTCTGTTGGGATTATTTGTTATTTCAATGAATTAAATCATTTGCAAAGATCATTTTCAAATAATTTTAACAAAGTGAGGGGGACCGAGGCGTTGGGGCATGATCCGAATACAGAAATGATTATTATTTAAATAGCAGCGGTGTGCGTCATGTTGTTTGGCTGGATGTTATCTTGAAATAGAATCGAAGGATTGAATAGCAATCGATTGTTCTGTAATTAATTACTACAATAGTAATCGTAGTAATCGATCAGTTTCTAAATTGGATTGATCCTCGTGATTTTTTTGAAAAATTGTGCTACGATTGTAATTTCACAGAAATGTGAAATTGCAATATTTTATATAATTCTTGGAATTCTTGTAAGTTTCGCGATCTTTGTGATTGTTACTTTGACAATCAACAATCGTGGTTAATATTTCGATTTCACATTGTGATCGTCGATAATTAATCGGTTGACGTTTTGTACAACTCTGTCTTGAAAATAGTCTTACGTTAGTTTATTTGAACAATCGAATGATTCATCGCTAAATTATATAAATTCGTATCTGTTTCTTCAAATGATTCTCAATTTTGTTGTATGAACTTTAGTTTACTGAGATTATTGTGTATAAACTTCTGTCGAGATTGTTTGTTGTTCCATTTCATTGAATGAATTTAAATGGAAAATTATTTACGAATAATTTATCTAATTTTGGACCGAAGATAAAGGTATTTTTCCCAAGTTGTTTTTCAAGTGACAATAATAAATTATAGTCGAAATAATTTTTTATTTTAAATTGTTATTCTTTATTTTATTTCAAACGAAATATGCCCAACTCTGGTATAAACCTCATCTTCTGTTAAATTATTTGTAACCTAACCTAAACCTCATCTTCTGTTGGGGTTATTTGTTATTTCAATGAATTATATCATTTGAAAAGATCATTTTCAAATAATTTTTGAACCAAAAATAAGTTACTTTGTCGAATGAAAATAATAAATTAGTGGAAATAATTCTTTATTTTAAATTGTTATTCTTTGTTTCATTTCAAATGAAATATTCCAACTCTGGTATAAATCTCATCTTCTGTTGGGATTATTTCTAACCTAACCTAAACCTCATCTTCTGTTGGGATTATTTGTGACCTAACCTAAACCTCATCTTCTGTTGGGGTTATTTGTTTATTCAATGAATTATATCATTTGAAAAGATCATTTTCAAATAATTTTGAACCAAAAATAAGTTCTTTGTCGAATGAAAATAATAAATTAATGAAATAATTCTTTATTTTATTTCAAACGAAATATGCCCAACTCTGGTATAAACCTCATCTTCTGTTAAATTATTTGTAACCTAACCTAAACCTCATCTTCTGTTGGGGTTATTTGTTATTTCAATGAATTATATCATTTGAAAAGATCATTTTCAAATAATTTTTGAACCAAAAATAAGTTACTTTGTCGAATGAAAATAATAAATTAGTGGAAATAATTCTTTATTTTAAATTGTTATTCTTTGTTTCATTTCAAATGAAATAAAGCCTCATCTTCTGTTGTTTGGATTATTTGTTATTTTATTTCAGTGAATTAACTCGAACGAAAGGTCGATTTGCAAGTGATTTTCCACCCGAAATAAGTTACTTTTTCAATAATAATAAATTAATTAATTAACGGAAATTTATTATTAATTTTCGTTCTTTTGAATTGTCATCGTTTTCAAATGAAACCCATGTGTAAAGATTCTTTCACTCGTATTATTTATCCATTTCATCTTTATCAGATTCGTTCGTCGTGTGGCTGAAGCATAGTAATTCATTTGCATGCGTTATTCCATCCGCGATAAATGCATTTGTATTCGACCAGGGGACAAATGCATTAAAGATGCTGCGTGAATATTCCATTGTTTTCAGTTGTTATTATTACGGTACATTTGTATTTATCGTTTATCTTTAAAATTCACCTTTGTTTCGCGTCGCGTTTGGTCTTCGCGATTATTATTTGAAAATTGATTACTTGCAGATTAACTTCTTTTAATTAAGGCAGGGGAAAATGAATGAACACCATGTACGGTAAAGGTCAGCTGTCGAGAATTCAACATCGGATAGATCGCGTGCCATAATAATCATTATTATTAATGACAATCAAAATTATTATAATTATTAATTACATAGTTGTGTATAATAATTAATCGTTAATATAATTATAATAATAATTATTAATGACAATCAAAATTATAATTATTAATTGTAATCAATCAATCAGTAGTATCATCATTAATTATTATAATTACATAGCAAGTCTATCGAAGAAGTTTGGAAGAGAAAAAATTGTTAGATCACAGAGACAAAGTGTTAAATCACGTTCGTGGATATTCAAAAGATGCGCAAGCAAAAAGTTCTCCGTGTCAGTGTAATCGCGACTAAATTAGTATTTCGCGTAAATTTCTACAAACACCGCACACGATCGGTAACCGATCGTTCTCGTTAAATTCCGCACGCCGATTAATTGGCATCGCGATGAATGACACGACGAATAAATCGGGCAATCGTACCGCAACCCGGTGCTCGGTCATGGTATTCGCGAAAAATTATAACCCTAGCCGCGGGATACTCTTTCTTTCTCTCCCGGATCGGGCTATCGTCTATACCGATATTCTACTCGCTGCGCAGCGTAACAAATTATGCGACGATCCCGCTCTCGCCGTTACAATTAGACCGCATGTATCACCGCGTTTAGGGCTGGTTATTAACCAACGGACGAACGTGTGTGCGTCGTGTGCAACATATTTACGGGTACGTACCACGTACTTATGGCTGCAGGATATAACGGCACTTAACAACATCACGCACTCTTTCTCTCTCTCTCTCTTTCTCTCTGTATCACGCAGCAAATACATTACGCATTAGAAAACACTTTGGTCCTTGTTACCTTGGAACAAGGCGCTCTCGACAGTATCGATCAAAAGTTTCGTTAGACTCGATCGTGATTAACAATTCGAGCGCTGAATATTTGAACTGTTGGAGTTTTCGTGAAATCACACGGAAATAAATAAACATGGAGGCATCGTTCGTTTTTATTCTGACAAAGATTTGTTTCATTTTCAGGTGAAAATATCAGGAATGAAAAAAAGATTTATTTTATTTTCAGGTGAAGATATCAGGAATGGAAAAAATCCTGTTCGAATGTACGTTATATATCGTACGATGTGTAATATGTTTCGTATTTTAAAAATGTCTGTTTCTCGTGACATTTTTTTAATAGAAACAAGTGTTATACGGATTAGAGACATCTTCGAATAATGTTCCCGTTAATTAAAAACAATTGAATTACATCTGCAATGTGTAATGTTGTTTGCTAATTCTTGCATGATTTTTAACCACAGGTACTATGCAACGATGATCATTTTTCTTATATTATAAATTCAATGTACTAGAGACATTCTAGACATATCATTATTAATGTCAGATGTGTTTCATCAATTATGTCGATCAGATATATTAATAAACTAACACAAGCATACGAAATAAAATTTTCAAAATAGCGAATATAACGGGGATATATAACAATCAAACTATAGAGCATATTAACAAGTATTATTTACTAATCCCAAGAACAATACAACGACGAACATTTTCCATACAAAAGCAATGTCACAATATATAAAATATGTTTATAAAATATATCCGATATATAAAATTTGTTTATAAAATATATTCAATATATAAAATATGTTTATAAAATATATTCAATATATAAAATACGTTTATAAAATATATTCAATATATAAAATATGTTTATAAAATATATCCAATATGTAAAATATATATATATAAAATATATTTATAAAATATATCCAACATATAAAATATATGTATATAAAATATATTTACAAAATATATCAATATATAAAATATGTTTGTAAAATATATCCACTATATAAAATATGTTTATAAAATATATCCAATATATAAAATATGTTATATCAATATGTAAAATATATATATATAAAATATATTTATAAAATATATCCAACATATAAAATATATATATATAAAATATATTTATAAAATATATCCAACATATAAAATATATGTATATAAAATATATTTATAAAATATATCCAATATATAAAATATACCCACTATATAAAATATATTTACAAAATGTATCCAATATGAAATATGTTTACAAAATATATTTAATATATTTATAAAATAAACATAAAATATATCGATATACAATTTATAAAATAATATATATGAAATATATATAAAATATATTTAAAATATATCCGGGCAAATTGATTATTGATGTTGGAAACGATAGAAATTATTTAAAGCATCAACTTGTATATTTCACTTTCAAGCGAAAGCTTATTCAACTATTCGCGTGTTATTCTGATAACTTTTGGCCGACGGTGTACCTGTTCGCAAAATTACGCGTTCACGCAGGAAGGATGAACCATCGAGTATCATTCGATTGCATTTCAGTCGCGTCCAGCGATTCAAACGCTTAATAATTATCGCGGCTGTGTCCATTACCGCGTTCGAGTCCGTTTCCTCGCTGCATACAATTCCGCGAGATCCTCGAGATCTTTGCCCGCGGTTATCAATTACGATCCGACACACAGGTGATTCTCAACGTTCTCGCACGCGATCTTCTTCCCTTCATTCTGTAAATCGTGCTTTTTTCGTTCGTTTTCACGCACGCGAATATTCGTTGTCGAGAAAAATTCTTCCGCCGAAATTCGTAGAATTGCGACTTTTCAAGGGATACAAATCAATAAAATTGCCACTTTACAAGGGATACAAGTCAATAAAATTGCGACCATTCAAGGGATACAAATCAATAAAGAATAAATGCCACTTTTCAAGGGATACAAATCAATAAAATTGCGACTTTTCAAGGGATACGAGTCAATAAAATATGACACAAGATAGGAGAGAAACTAAATATATTTTCAGCTAAGCCTTTCAGTGTATCGCATGGACAATTTTATAAAATAATTATATTTACTTGTAATTCAGCTATAATGTTTAGTTAATAATTTATAATTATTCCAAAGAGAATAACGAAGAATTCATTGTTATAAATATATTTTGTGATAAATTTATGACAAAATATATTATAAATGTGAAGAATTTGATGTTGAATTAGAAAGTGTTGGTGTTTCGATGGAAAGTTCGAAGTGTATGGGCATCTCGTTAACGAGATAATCTTTGTCATTACAATTGAAATAATTATTCTAATGTATCGGAGAATGACTGAATCGGAGATAAAGGATTATTATACAAAGCAACGATCTGTCGAATCGAACCCGAAAGTGCCCGAACTTTCATGCATAAACGTTTCATATTTTTGAGAATGTTTTAAGTATGAGATGTTAGCAAGAAGCACTATACTGTATGTAATTAATAACTATATTATTAATATAGTAATTCATTTTCATGAATATTTTCGTATAGTCATAATTACTGTTACAATGTTATTTATCATCACTGCAAACGATAATTTTGTTCGATTTTATTGATTTTCGAAATACATAGTTGTCGATATAAAATTTCATGCACATTAACGTGTATTAATCTTTTTCAAAGGTTGAAATACCAAAACTGTTCCATTTCTAACACAGATTCTAACGTCAAACTTTTCTATAAACTAATTTATAATTTTGACCATTTTGATAATTTTAGTGCTAAAGAGAGATGCTAATTTGTCATTTTGACCATTTTGGTGATTTTAGTGCTAAAGGGTGATACTAATTTATCATTTTGATAATTCTGGTAATTTTAGTGCTAAAGGGTGATACTAATTTATCATTTTGACCATTTTGGTAATTTTAAAGTGTTAAAGAAAGATGCTAATTTATCATTCTGACCATTTTGCTAATTTGAGTATTAAAGGGAGATACCAATTTATCATTTTGACCATTTTAGTGTTAAAGGTGAATATAGTAGATACTAATTGGTTCATTTTGACCAATTCTGGTGTTATTCTTCGATACTAGGACACTGTGTACAGCTGATGTATAAAGAATAAAATTCTTTACTTGAAAATATAATCGCTTATGTTTTTTTTTTTCTTTTTCGAATCAGATGTAAACTTTTGCCATCATCCAATGCATTTTAGCTTGGAAAGTAATCTTTATACAAGTTCGTCTCATCCGTTAGGTTAACTGTCAAAAGAATCCAATGCAATAAAATTCTGTTTATACAAAGCAAGTTAATGTTAAGCCTTGAATACACGAATTCATAATTGATCAATTTCTATTGTCCTTGTCATACATTGAAGAGAGCATAACTGCACCAACGACAATGAAAAATTGTCGATAATTTAAACTGAATAATCAGTTTAAATTATCAATAATCTTTCACTGTCATTGATGCGGTTACGCTTTTTCACTGTATCTCTTATTATCCAAGAGAAGAATATGAATTTTTGAAATTTTTGAAATTCTCGAAATTTCAGTGGGACCGTATTTATTCGAGAAATGATGCTTTATGCAACTGGACGTGTGTTAAGTGTTTGCGAGCTTCAATCAACACGTGTTACTTCAAATCTTTACCAAACTTATCTGATCAGGAAATCGTAAGCCGACTTTGCCGCTTGCTGCCTAACCGACACAGTGATAATGATAATCGGTCAAATACAGGCGAGAAAGGGAAATATTTGCTTAGCTAGCTGTACGACTTTTCTAGCAACGCGGCTACATAAATTAGAAGTTAAAAAATAAATGAAATAACAACACGCAAGTATGAGCTTAGTCATACCTTTATGTGCAAAGGATTAATTGTTGCATATTGCATTATGCGATGACAGCCACGTTTCTATGTATGAGAGTATGAAAATATTCTAGGCAAAGGAAATCACTATTGATGAGAATGAGAATGTGAAAATACCTTGCGATAAGTTGAACGAACGAAAACATTGAAAAATTCTTTGTACTTGGTTGAATTCGAAGCCTCTGAGATTGTTTTTGGCTGCTTTTATTAAATGCAGATGAGATGGCAAGTTCGACCATGTCATTTAGTATCCACTGGATTTGTATTCAATAAAATAATAAAAAGAAAACACTCGCACATCGAATTTCAGAGGCTTTAATCTTCGAATTTTTTCACATGTCTTTTACACACGTTACGACAATTTATAGCACTTTCGAGGAAAAGGACATCGTCACATTATCATTCGTTATGTCATGTAAAAACATGTCCAAAAAAACGAGTCAACGATGCATACTGAAAATAAAAGTTTCACGCTTTAAAATGAGCTTCAGTTGGTTGTTGTGTCTTGTTCTTTTTTTTTTAATAATTTATACATCCACAATTGTTAGATGTATAATTTTTGAAACGACACTGATTTCAAAAGCCCGAACTTTTGATTGATGTATTTTGCTCCGAAATAATACCGACATATCTCGAACGCTCTCCAAAATAAGACAGATTTCTAGTTTATCGGCTTTTCACAATTTTGACTATCTCACTGTCCTATAATTTCTTTAATGTAGCGTTTAAAAAAAAAAAAAAAAAATAGAAAGAAGTAAAAATTAAATAAACCTAGAAATTTACCCAAAATAATCCCCTTTAGGGAAGGAAACTTTTAAGTTATTCATTGATTTATTTTTTAGAAATTGAAAAAAAAAAAAAGAAAAAAAAGATGCATGATGAAAATTCACGTAAGCTGCGGAGGGCACACTGAGAGGATTATAACGATGTTTACGCATGAACGTGTACGGCAAACGATGATTACGACAATTTTCTAGCAGAAAATGTACAGAAACAAAACACCATCGTTCGAGGACATCGTGAGTTTCGATATCAACCACAATGAAGAAAACAATGAGGTATTACGTCATGTAATGTCCTTCGTGATAAAACAAACCCTATTATTAATAGCAATTCTGTCAAAGCTAAAACGTCACGATAAGGACGACACGAGATTTTTCCACAGGTCTTCGACGACTGAGAAAATGATTTGAAAATGAGGAGAGTGTTGCAAATTATATATATTGTAAAAATATTATATAATTCATAGAGAAATAAATATCAGAATGAATAATTTCCTAGGGAATTCTATAAATATTATATTGTCTTTATTTCAATTTGTAATTATTCTATATCGATGATAATTTATCTTATTTTAATTCAATAATTATCAGAATTATTTATTTCAATGGAATAAATTATTCCATGTCGATAATAATAATTTATTTTATTTTAATTTGCAATTATTCTATATCGATAATAAATGAAAATTTTACTATATTAAAATATATATTCATATTACATATTACGCTTTTGATAAATCATCAACAGTTGCACTTGATTTAAAAAAAAAAAAAAAGAAAAAGAAAAAGGAAGAAATGAAAATCAATGTAAATGAATTATAAACTGTATCACTGAGAAATTTAATTAATATCGCCGTTTTAAACTGATAACGAAATGTTAAATTGTCCCTTTGAATTTGAGTTCAATTTGAATTTGAAATTCAATTAAATTAAAATCACTCATACAAAGATATATAGATATAAATGAACGATCTGAAAATAAAAATAACATTCATTCTTTCCGATTTTAGCTTTAGATATTATTATTATTATTATTATTATTATTATTATTATTATTATTATTATTATTTTTATTAGATTGACGATGATAAACGTCGTTGTCCAATATAAATATCGTTATCAATAATACTTTTATATCGTTTATATATCGAAGATTAATTTATACATTACGAAATCATAATTGATCAAATTTAATTGGTTCTTATCGTCGGAATAATTGTTTCCGTCGATACCAATTAAAAACACATTGCAATCCAAGTTACGTATATAATTTTTTCTGCATAATTTACATCTCGTCATATTTACTCTTGAATAATACATCACTGACGTTACACAGATGATTATAGCAATCTATGTCAGATAACTAAAACTTTGGATATTTAATTCCTGATGTATTTTCAAGTCTCTCTCGGATAGAATAAAAGATGGCGTGATAAATAAAAGTAAAGACACAAGCAAAGTAAAATAGAGCAAAATAGAGCAGAGAGTGCATTCAGATTAAATATGATGAAAAATTCCACGATTGTAGCGTTGGGTGTAAGAAGTTCGAGTTTTCAAACAAACCTTTTCAAAAGCAAAAGGCATATTAGTATACTTTATTAAGTATTAAGTTGACGCGTGTGAAGCATCGTATCTCTTTGAAATTTAAATTCAACAATTGACAAATCATTGTAGGAAACATGGATTTTTCAGTCATTACTATATTCTGATTACATACATTCTACTTGAAAATGAAACTAATATATTTAAAAAAAAAATTTACTTCTGTATACTTCTTTCTACGTACCAGTAATTTGAATTGGCACTGTTGAAAATTTAAATAAATAATAGTTTTTCTTTCTTTCTCCTGAAAAAAATTGATGCTTTTTACGAGAGCTCTTTAATTGACGAACCATGTTAAATCAGAGGAAATTTGATGTAAATCATGTAGATTGTTCAATGTTCAAGAAAATTCATCAAAACGTTAACATTGATCATATTTAGAAAAAAATGCTCTGGAAAATTGTTGGAGATAATAACAGAAAGTTAATATTAGAACTGTCGACAAATAAAATGTAAAACTTGGATCAGAGAAAATAAAGTGCAAGGAATAAAGAAGAATGTGTAATGCAAGAGAGCTTCGGCTTATATATTTCATGAAAAATCATTCAAAATTTAATAATTTTCTATTGTCGTGAATCTATGAAATTTTGCAAAAAATTATAAATTTTGACTGTTTCGGTGTATCTAACGTTAAAGACACCCTCCCATTTCACTCAAACAATTTTTTAATTCAGAAATTAATTGAAACGAAAAACATTATATTACTATAAAAATTTACTATATTATATTCTCTTAATTAATTATTAAACCATTATTAAATCATCAAACTTTGTTTATCATAGTACTACAAGAACTTTTGAATTTTCAAATTGATAATTTATATAAATTTGAAGTTTATTAATTGAACGACTAATTTGTTTAACAATAAGAAATAGTCATCTCGATTAAGTAAATTCTAAGATATTCTTAAAAAATTCTAAGATCTTAATCTATTTATACATATATACTATATATATTATATATATTATATTATATTATATACATGATAATCTAAATTCTAAGATATTTTTAAATAATCCTAAGACATTCTTAAAAAGCTACACACGGCGGAAGTTTGGAAAATGATTTTCATATGGACCAATCTAACAATTCGGTGATTCGAATTACGAAACTATGAACAATTAATAAAACTATATATTAAGAAGAAAATTACGAAAACACGTTCAACGTTGCGAAACTTTGAGAAAAATTTCGCACAACACTGACTCTCGTCATCCAATAACAGGACAGGCAATTCAATCAACAACAAACTGAAGAACAATTCCCAGTAATAAAATGCAAAGCTTCCCCAAAAATCAGAAAAAATCCGCCAGGCAATGTACACGAATAATAACTCCGAAAAACGCGTCGTGTTTACAGTCTCGAAAGAAAGAAAACAAAAGAAGTCGCGCGACTAGAAAGAAATAATCGCCTACCTTATGTTTCTTCGCCTGTAGCCACTCGCCCGTCCTCGATCACTCGAAACTTCGCGAAATTTCACTGCTCTCGGTGTCGATAACAAGGGAACCCTTACCAGTGGTAAGGATTCGAGAGTTCGCGGAAAAGGAGCAGAAAGGAGGAAGAGAAACGATAGAGTCGCGAAACAGAAAGAGAGAAAGGGGAAACGAACGAGCGACGTTACACGCGCCACGGTCGTACACGAACTGACGCGAGCGTGCCCGCTGGCTGGCCAACGTAGCGTCCGACTACCGACGGCGCCTAACTACTCACACGCGATTGGTCGACGGCCGACCACCTTGCACGTACGCGGCCACGCACACCAACGATCACCTGGCTAAATTGCGCGGTCGTTCGTGCGCGTCTCTCCGCGGCCGAGGAACAATAGAGGCGGAACTGGTACCCGGAGTCTTTTTTTTTTTTTTTTTTTTTTTTTTCGCCACGAATGAATGAGATGCGCGTTCGTTCGGAGCTGTAGCTCGGCTGGCTGGCTATATGACTACTACTCTTGCCGCGACGGTTTCTGTTCCTGCTTCTTCCGAGCGCGTTCACCCGGCCAATCTAGCGCGGCCACTGCGAAACACTATGGTACGCACGTACTTCGCCGCGTTTCGATGTGTATCTTCTTCCGATTCGGTGGCGCCATATTCGTCCCATTGGGGACAAGCACGCCGGAAGCGGATCGTGCATTTCGGGGGTGGGGGGAGAGTGTGCAATGGATCGTCTCGGATTTCGAACGCGTGAACAAAAATCCCGTGGAAGTGACGGGTTTATTTAGTTCTCGTGCTATTAACACTATTGACACTGTTCGTCGTGTTCGTTTTATTGTGAAAAAAAAAGTTACTTTCATCGATATGTTTGTTTCGGCGTTTTTAGAAAAATTGCAATTTCAATAAAGGTGAAGAACTTTTCGATGAATTAATATGCACGTATGCTTTATCTGATTGTCCGAGTGATATTTTGAAAATATACTATAATGATGTGGGAATTGATAGTTTATCGGAAGAAAAAGAAATTTGCAAGATCTGTTTTGTTACACGTGAGCGATTGCTATGCAGTTTATCGTGCCAAATTACTAAAATTTTATATAAAATACAATATATATAAGAGACACACGAAGTTTTGTTTAAATTCATTCTGTATAAAGTACATTGAAATTTATACTGTATATATAATGTAACATAATACAGTATAATGTTTGAATTAAAATCTTTAACTGTTGAATAGCGCATTTTTTTTTTTTATTTCACAATAGTTGAACTATGATGTTCAAGATTTCTTAGTTGACGATGTTCATTTTATTTTGCTTATTCGAAACACTGGTGGTCACTCATCCACAAGGAAACAATCACAAGCGACTAATGATAGTCAACGTGTGAACTCATTTCGCGAGCAAATTAGAAAACGTGAGCAAACAATTGAGAATGTTATTATTTGTCAACGCATATTTTTCTCCTTTCACAAGAACTACCGAAATGACCAATTTATACTAATAATGACCTACGGAAATTTTATATATCTATCAACAGTATATTTCTAGATACTGAAGTGATTTTTTTTTAATAAAATGTATAGAATATTATCGTGTTATTTATTACCTTGCACTTTGATTTCTTTACTACAAATATTATACTTAAATATAAAATTTAAATTGTAAAAAATAATTATATAAAAAAGTAAAACACACGTAAAAAGAAAAATTATCATTCCTTCTGGCTAATTATCATATTTCAGGATGTGAAGTGGATATAAATACAAAATACACGTAAAAACACAAAAGCAAAAAATTCCTCTAGCTAAATGAAACTGCGAAATGCGAAGTGACGATATAAGTACAAAGAGAGAAAGAGATATCGCGACGAAAGCATGCAAATGGAGAAATGGATTCCCCGAAAGAAAGCCCGTGGTGTTGCATCACATGTCTCGCACACAATTATGTGTGATCACGTAAAAAAAAAAAGCGACTTTCGCCGTCCGTCATTTGTAATTTGGAGAAAGTACAATCATTTCTTTCCACCTGTGCTTCGTTTCAATTTCGAAGGCGTCTATTGGTCGTCTACGTTGCAGCAAGATCGTTCCACTTAATTAGGCAACCCTCCGATACGTAAGTATTATAGAAATTCTATCGGATCGCGGAACGAAAGTTTGCGAGTTTCTTCTATTTTTCTTTTCTTTTTTTTTTTTTCCCCCTCGTCGATTCGGTCAACCGAATGTGTTGTTCCAAGATCTAACAATGCACTTTCTTTGTTTATTTGTTCGATTTTATTTGTTATTACTACTGCTCTTACACGGTGAAAGTTTTTAGTTTTAGTTAGTTTCTTTTTCTCTACTTTAAAATGTAAACCAGCAATGTAAAAATTAAATAAACTAAATACTGTAAAGTAGAAATTCAAAATTTGTAACAACTCGTTTGTTATTGGATTTGCAATGAACCAGCGCATCAAACGATGCAGAATATTTTTTTTTACATATATTACGTGTTATAACTCAAGAATAGGGATTGCACACCTCTTACTGCAAGGTCATCGATTTTTTTTCACTCATTGAATGGCTTTTTCGATATTGCAATCCAAAAACTGAAGCCCTAGTCAATGACAGTAAATACTAATATTAGAAACATAAAAATAATTTTAACATTGTTCTATCGATCATTATCGACCCCATCGTTATAATCTTTGATTTTATATATTAAAATTAAAATCAGAAGAATTTTATGTATATTAAATGTTAACATCGAAGAATTCATGTACATATTTACATATATAGTGCATAAAATTTGTATGTTAAAATCAAAGTCCAAACAAAATGTAAACAGGTTTCCCTTAGTAAATACATAAAACGTTACGAGTTTTGTTCAAAAATTCCAAGACTCTAGAAACTCTTTCTTTAAGATTTTTTTTTTCTTCGATCTCAAATCATTGCGAATTCATTTTATTTCGAAGAATGAGAATAAGATTGAATCAACAGTTTCATAAAATTCTTTTTTGTATTTTAAGATGCTCTCACGCATGATGAAAAATATAAAAATAAAAAATAATGTTTCACGAGTTTCTTTTCAATAATTACGACGGACTTAATTATGAGAAACATTCGTCAATAATCCTGAAAATGTTTGAACTTTTACAATTTCGCGAAACAATCTTTACTTTTCCCCTCGTGACGTGTAAAATCATCTTTGAAAAAAAAAAAAAGAAAACAAAAAAAGAAGCTTCGAATGAGATCTTCGTCTCTAAATAATTTTCGCAATTTTTGCATTACACGATCACCATTTGGCGCGAGTTCAACATTTCAATTGATCAATCGGTTTCACTGGCAATATAAATCAACAACACCGCACGATAAACGTTCTAATATTAGATAAGAACATTACATAACTCAGTTAAGTTCGTTAACTCTTTCTGCTATTTACGATTTGTAAGTCGATTCAGTCGAACAGGAGCTCAATTGAAGAAAATTTAGTGTTCCGATAAATGGGTGTTGTAAATGAAGTAGTAAAAGGATAAGTGAACACTGGCAACGCGCGCATGAAAATTGACAATGAAGTTATTTCAATATTTATGGCGTGGAATATACGTTCAATGAGGTTCTGTGCAATATTACTGCCGAAATCGTTGTTAAATTGTTAACATTATCATCCGAACAAGGCATTTACGAGCAGCAACGAAAACATGATAGGTGAAATGAGAGATTGATTATTCATGGTGGCCAATAAGCTTCCGTTATTATTGTTATTATTATTATAAATATAATAATAACAATAATATACATAATATGATAACAATAATAATAACAATAATAATAATAATATCTGTATAAATTGTACTATACAAAGTATGTTCAGAGAAAGATCTCTGTTTGCGAACAAAGATACATTGGAAAAAAAAAACAATTTTCTTTACATAACGTGGATAATCAAAGATAATTAATTGACGATGTTTTCGGAGCTGTGCATTTCGGGTTTCGAAGTTTTTGCCTAATGTATTCTCGATTACGGCGGAAAAAGCATGACTGATGGGGATCCCTTGAGCCTCGCCGACAGTTGTAGGACACGTCTTACAAATCTTTGATATATCCCCCGAAAAAAGATAAAAAAAGGCCACTTGCGGAATTCAGTTATTTGCGAATCGCGATTAGAGCAAACAAAAATGTCCGTGTTTATAACTGGGGGGGGGGGGGAGAAAAAAAAACCGCGAAGCATTTCGTGCATCACGAGCCAGAAATCATCGACCATTTCTCGATGGCGAATTCTTTGAAAGAAGCTCACTTTTTTTCAGCGCAATTTTGTAAAAATCGTCCTTTACAGTGCAGAGCCAAAAAAAAAAAAGAAAAAAAAATTAGGATCAACCAGCTTATTTTTGCAAAGAGTCCTACAATGAAAACTATTTTTTAAGTTCATTCACACGTGATCAGAACGATCAATTACTTATGGTGATCGCAATCGCAGACACCAACGATTGGTTAATTTTTTTCGGATCTTTCAAAAGTTATTTATACACGAATAAAATGTTAGGTCGATAGTTGGACACTCTGTGGATATACAATAATATAATACAATTTGTATTATATTCGCAATTTTAGAATTTGATGATATAATATAGTGTAGTAATTATAATATAATATAATTATCGTATAATAATTATATATATATATATATTGTATAATATAATATTATAATACAGTGTAGTAATATAATACAATCATACAATATTACATTTATACAATATGTTCGCAACTTTATAACTTTCTCTTTGTCACTCCCCAATCAAAATCTTTAAATAATTTGTAGCATTTCTAAAAAATTTTTTTCGCCTATCACTGATCGGCCGTGTCGTGCAGAAAAATGCAAAAGATTCACCGTTCTCGAATCTCTCTCGCAATTTTGCTACTTGCAATTGGAAAAATTTTCTAAACCAGCCAAGTATCACGAGTACATTTGGTATTGAAGTTTTAGACTTTCGAGCACTCGAGGAAAAGGGTTAAGAAACGTAGTTTCGAGCAAATGCATGTGCACTCGTTGGCTAGTTGCATATCTATGCATATCTCTTTGGTGCTCCAACTCGTATATTTTATCGTACATATATCTCTGACCGTGACAGTGTATCGGTAATAGAGTGCAAAACAGTTACGATCTCGGTCTCCGGTTGATCCCCGACACACATAACTCTCTGTCAGCGCTGGTGTCGTATTTAATGGAGAAATAGCGTAATTTATACGTTTCTTGCGCGATCTCATCGATCATCCCGCGGTCATCGGCGATCTCGCGCAATCGAGGGGTGAGTTCAATATTTTTTCTTTTTTAGAGACGAGGCGCACAAAATCTCGGAAGTTTGTACCATTTTTATACAGAAAGCGATAGTAACAATAATTTTTCATGAACTGCTCAATAACTCGTAAACGATTGAAGTTTTGTACACAAGTAACTGTGGGCAAATTTATTTCCATCTAATTTGTTCGTTTATTTTTATTTCAGTAATAATCGTTAAGAAAATCGTTTTAGTATTACATTGAAATCATTTCAGGCATAAAACTCCGACGAAATGAATTCTATTTTTGACATTACACGATACTGCACAAAGTTCAATCTTTCGTGATGAAGCGAGTATATTTATAAGTTTATTTAATTTATTAAATGAATCATTTGACTGAAGAATTTAAAGGCCAAGATATCCTATCTCATTGTTAGAAATATGCATTATACAAGTCGTAAGACGA